>SMDT01002870.1:600000-902434 GCA_005392925.1 Aquilaria sinensis | reverse complement strand
TCATCATCATCATCATCTGCAGGAGGCGCGGGCGGTGGAATGCCAATTGAGTTACATATGTACTCGAGCTCAAGCTCGTTGTCTCCTCTTCAGACGCTCTAGCTTCCGCTCATAACGTGATGCTTGTTGTGCAGTTTGCTCCGCTACGATTCGCTGTACTTGTTGAGTGAACTCCGGAGTCTGTGTGACATCAACATGGCCAGCATGCGTAAGCGCTGGTCGTCGTCGTCCAGGCACAACATGTTGTTCTGATCCAAGTCCAAATACACGGCCTTTTTTCCTGCCCCCCGCAGCTGCACTAATAATCGCAACCTCATCTATGTCAGGAGCGCCACCATCCTCATCCGGCTGCTGCGTTGCTTCCTCAATCTCAGCATTTATTATTGTCTACATAAAGAGTAACGATAAGTTATTAGTATTAAGATCAGAAATTATGGCTGTAATTCTATAGCATGATAATTACAGCAACTTCTTCAGTGCGCCTGTTAACGTATTCCCTGCTTTTTTTCTTGAAAGTTTGCTGCATCACCTTGAACAAGCCAGGGTCCCTTTTCTCCGGATCTTTTTCACGCTACATTGGAAACGTCCTAACATTAATCTTTTTACAAAGTAAATAAGTTGAATTTGAATTAACAGTTTATCATAATTTTATCATTCGTTCTCAGTGTTCAGTTATTGAAACCAAACCTTCTGCATAAGTAGCACTTGATGCTTCTGTTGAGTTAGATGACTGCGATGATGAAGCTCGCATTTGTCTTCCCACTTGCACTTTTCTCGAGAAACTCCGTTGACGCCCACCATTCCTCAAATTCTGCATACTGTGCGTCGGTCATAAAAGATGCCCTTGCTCGCCGTTTTTTCGGATTTTTCTCCCGCCGGATGTCACCCAATGTGTATCGGTAATGACTCGCCGCCATCATATGCCAAACGCGATAGACCTCATTATGGTCAGCCGAATCCCATTCATACAATCCCTACACGTTATAAAAAAAAATTCTTGCATCGCATTGTTGACTACATGGTTGATAAAGTTCAAATAGTGCGAAGACAGTGCAAACCTCAAATACGCGCCACCACGCTTGAATATCTGCCATGCTTGCGCTCGTCCAGTCATGATGTCCCTTGAAGTGTGTGGTAAAGCATCTAGTCACCATCCGTGTTGCTCTCGATGGAAGGAAGCTACATGAACTGCATGTTTTGAGACAATACATATTATTATTTTACTCCGAATTCACATAATCGATGTTAATTTAACAATTATGGTTGAAAATGCTGCAATACTTACGTGTTTCCGTGAGGTCTTATCCGTAAGCGTGCCTGAATCTGGCCTTGGGATACCGCTGACTGACCAATAAAATTCCCACCATCGGGTGAAACAACTGGGGCCGGAGTATATCGAGTAGCACTACGCCCGACAGAAGCACCGCGGATATCACCTGTGCCAGGGTGAGTATCTGGAACATTTGTTGGTTCTGCTGAGGGCTGTGCATCTGAATGATAGGAATGCGATTGGCCTGCCCTTTCATGTCGAGCTATTGGTTCTGCTAATGCTTCTTTCATCTGCTGAAATAGGCCTTTCCCTGGCCGACGTGTATACGTCGCATCTCCTTTACGTGACATCTGCATTATTTTAAAAACCCTTACAGCAGTTTACAAAACTAACATATTGCTTATGAAAAAAAGCTTGCATTGTGAATTTTGCCCGCAAAACTAAAAAGTTCGACTTAGTATTTACATATATATTGAAAGATATTCCACGTTCACACTATAACTAGGCAGTTAAAATGTTTACATCGAGTCAATGGACTACATCATCCTCAGTTTCTGTCTCTGATTCGCCACTATCAGTATCCCCAGATTCAAACTCTTTTTCTTCATCACTTCCTTCAAGGGACTCCTCATTGTCAGATTCATCGTCATGTTGCAAAGTTTCTTCCCTGATTGGCATGTTTTCCTCTACTGCTTCCCATACGCCTGTTTCAGCTAAATTGTCGATTGGGTCATCCATAATAATGACAGACGTGTTCACACCGAGTAATAATTCTTCCTGAAATGCATCTTCGACATCATTTACATTAGTATGAACTATGCGTCTAGGTTTTATTTTCAAAACTGCTAACCAACCCATTTTGTTACGTGACTTTGTTGGGTACAAGGTGTAGTACACTTGATCTGCTTGGGATGCAAGAATGAATGGGTCAAATTTTCCATATCGGCACCCATCACGGACCTCAACTATACCATATTGCTTATGAACCCGAGTGCCACGCTCTGATGTAGGGTTAAACCAAGCACACCGAAACAATACAACTTTTTTGTGTGTCCAGCCAGGATATTCAAGCTGAATGATTTCTTCTAACACCCCATAAAAATCACATTCAACTTCACTTGCTCCTGAAGTCCTTATACATACTCCACTGTTAAATTTTGCTTTGTCGCGACCCCAGTCGCTAATGTGGAACTTGTACCCATTTATGAAGTAAACAGGCCAACTCTCAACACGACGTGAAGGCCCGCATGCAACATCCCACAGGAAGCGGTCCGTGACAGTGTTACGCACATCATTCACCTAGTTACACATTGCGATACTATGAATATATGTTACCCTTCAAAATGCATAATATGGGGTAAGTTTAAGTGTAGAAAACTTATATAGTTTCTAAGCCATGTCTCAAAGCTATTCTCAATGTAGACATCCATGTCTGACATCTGTATATTGGGTTGATGCGTACGCACTTCATCAACAAACAAACTACAATATATAGAAAGAGGGCCATGGAGCATAAACTTCATTAGTTTAGTATAAAACAAGAAAAGTAGTAGTATTTGATAGAGTTGGCTAAAAAAAATAGGTCTTATTTGACTTACTCGAGGTACGGCTTCACCTCCTTACAATTTAGTAACACATATGCAGATGCGACCCTCAATTCATTGTCATAAAGATATCGATATCTTGATACACCATATGGCCGCCCCGGGTATCTAAAGATCGACCACACCGATTCATCATATGGTCCTTCTCCGCCATCATCATTACAAGGTACTCTAGTTGCCGTATGTGGAATATGGGATTCAAAATAGTGAGAGCAAAATGTTGAGGTCTCCTCAATTAGATATGCTTCACAAATTGAACCCTCAACATGAGCCTTATTTGATACTTTCATTTTGAGGTCATGCATACAACGCTCAAATTTGTACATCCACCTATATTGAACGGGCCCTTCAACCCTTGCTTCGTAAGGTAGGTGCATCGGCAAATGTTCCATCGAATCAAAAAAACCCGGTGGAAAAATTCTTTCCAACTTACAAAGTATGACAGGAATATTGGCTTCCAACTCGACCATGTGATTCACATCTAACTCTGGAGAGCATAAATCTCGGAAGAATTGGCTTAACTCGGTCAACAGTTTCCAAATATTTTTCGGAATTGCTTGAAGTGCAATTGGGAGGAGCCTCTGCATCATTACATGACAATCATGGCTTTTCATACCAGACATCTGACTTACATTATTGTCAACACACCTCCCAAGATTTGATGCATAGCCGTCTAAGAGTCTAAGTGTTTTAACCCAATTCAGGACATCAGATCTCTGATGTCTGTTTAATACAAAAGTGGCTTTGGGTTTAAATGCTCGACCGTCGCCTTGAGGAATTACATTTAGCTCTGAGCGACTGCACAGAATTTCAAGGTCCTTACGAGCCTTCACGTTGTCCTTAGTTTTATTGGACACATCCATCACTGTATTCCATATATTGTCAAAAACATTCTTCTCTATATGCATAACATCCAAATTATGGCGGATTAAATTACTCTTCCAATACGGCAACTCCCAGAAAATACTCCGTTTAGTCAAGTTATGAGTTCTGCCATAGGCTGGTATGGTTACAACCTGTCCATTGTGAACTACAGATGGCAAATGTGAAATACGTTCAAATATTGTCTCAGGCGGTAGATGCTCAGGAGGCAACGATTTCTAAACTTTTCCTTTCTTAAAGGCGACTCTGTTTCGTCTATATGGGTGATCCAACTCGAGAAATTGCCGATGACAATCAAAGAATGAAGTCTTCCTCCCGTGCTCAAGTTGGAAGGCTTTAGTAGCATCCATGCAAATAGGGCATGATAACCTCTCATGAGTCATCCATCCAGACAACATCCCATAAGCCGGGAAGTCATTTATGGTCCACAAAACTGAAGCTCGGAGCTGAAAATTTTATTTCAGTGAAACATCCCATGTTTCGACCCCATCCTCCCATAGTTGCTTCAATTCATGAATAAGAGGTTGTAAATACACATCAATATTCTGACGTGGGGATCGAGGCCCAGGTATCAATGCAGTAAAAAACATATATGGTTTCTTCATACACATCCAAGGAGGCAAATTATACGGAGTAACAATGACAGGCTAACATGAGTACTGTTTTCCAGAGTTCCCAAAAGGCACAAAGCCATCAGAACAAACTCCAAGACGAACGTTACGAGCATTCGCCGCAAAGAACGGGTTCGTGGAATCAAAATGTTTCCATGCTTCCCCATCTGAAGGATGTTTTAAAACATTTGGGTCGGATCGATGCTCACTGTGCCACCTCATGTGCTCCGCAGTTGAAAGTGAAGCATAGTCGCTAAAGGCGAGGAGTGAGTGGTAAATAGTGCATAGTCTTTCTTGCTCTATCCTTACCCCGCCCAGGTTTTCTCTGCTTAAACCGAGATTCACCACAAAACTTGCATTATGAACCATCTTCATCATTATTCCAAAACAACATGTAGTCGTTAACACAAGCATCAATTTTCAGATGGGCAAGACCTAGTTGTGAAACTAATTTCTTCGTCTCATACCAATTGGATGGCATCTTGCTATCACTTGGCTGTGTCTCTTTCATCAAGGCCACGATAACATCATAACACCCTCTTGGTATATGATATTCTGCTTTAAGGTTTAACAAACAAACTACAGCAGAAAGCTCAGAATGCTTCTCACATCCATCCCACAGAGGTGTACTAGCGGAGTACAGTAATCAGAAAATTGTTTAAAACCTTCATTAGGTTCTTGATCCACGTCAGTGAAATTCTGATGTGCACTTGGTCCCGCGGCATCAAATATCATTCGAGCATATGGGTTTGCATTTGAACTGTACTCAGCATTCTCATACCAATCACAATTCTCAAAAGGCTGATGCGAAGGTTCATTAAATGACTCACCATGAGCTGTCCAGTTGGTGTAATTAGGCATGAAACCCCATTTGTATAGATGAACTCTAACGTCATCACAATCCTTAAACCTCAAATTTTTACATCTTCTACACGGGCAACGTATTTTGTTTCCATCCATGTGACCTGGGTTACTACATGCAAATGTTATGAATTGCTGAACCCCTGTCTCCCACTCCTCTTTGTACCCAACTCGACCAGGTAAATAACGACCATTATACATCCAACTACGAACTTGATCCATGGAGGCCTACCAATGGAAATTATAAACTAGTACTTCATGACATTTACGAAACCATGAACACATAAAATTAATTTCGTTAATTAAATAATATAAAAAATTATTATTATCATCACATGAATTACTATTACATATAAACATTTGCTGCATTGAATTACTATTCCTACAACTCATACTATTACTATTACTTTACTACAGGCTCTTAAAAGGACATTTATTCTTTCAATTATAATATATTATTAGAATTATTTTAATTACAAAATTTGTTATTATAATTATTATTAGTATGATTGGATTAATTCTTACTATAATTAGAATAATAATAATAATAATTATTATTATTACTAATACTAGTACTACTACTACTACTACTGTTAATAACAATACTTACTATAATAATTATTATTACTCTTATTGGATTAATTCTTACTATAGTTATAATAATAGTAATTATTATTATACTACCTCTAGTACTACTACTACATACTACTGTTAATATTATAATAATATATTATTAATTATTATTTTATTATTATTAATATTATTGGATTTATTATTATTGGTGTTATTGGATTTATTATTATTAGTCTTATTGGATTTATTATGCAAATAATAATAATAATAATAATGATGATGATAATAATAATAATAATAATAATAATAATAATAATAATAATAATAATAATAATAATAATAATAATAATAATAATAATAAACCCTCCATAATTACTATTTTTCTTCATAAGAATATATATTATTATAATTATTATTACTCTTATTCGATTAAGTATTAGTAATTTCTATTATAATAATCATTATTATTATTACATTTATTATTACTACTACTAATACTATTGTTACTATTATTACTATTATAATTAGTATAATAATAATAATATTATTATAATAATTAGTTACTATTATTGGATTTATGCATACTGTAATAAAAAAATTATCATTATTATTATTATTACTATTACTTAACTACTACTCTTACAATATAATTTATTCTTTCAATAATAATATATTATAACTATTATAATTATAATTATTAGTATTATTTATTATTATTATTATTATTATTAATATATTTAATATCTTTATTATTACTCGTACTTGATTAATCAATTTAAATAATAATAATAAATAATAATAATTATTATTATTCTTACTCTGACTTTACTATGCCTCTTACAATAATAATTATTCTTTGAAGTATTATATATTATTACAATTATTATTATTATTGACATATATTATTATTCAAGGTCAAACTTAATGAACTACACTTACTTAAATATCCATATTTTGTACGTTTATATTAATTCCAATTACGAAAACATTGTAAAAATGCTTCAAATTAAACATTATACAGACATACAATATGTATTACCTAAACAATTGACAATCCACAAAAGATTTGGGATTTTTAAAAATAACTAATAATTTCAGATCACATAAATATACTACATAAACTATGTGCTTAAAACAGTAAGTTTATTAATTAAAAAATATACTAATCAAGTAATTTCACTAACAACTAATTATTCCTACGCTTAAAGATACTGACTAATTTCACACCAAAAAATAGTTCCTAAATAATTTACATCAAACTATTTAATTATTATTTTTAAATATACTAACTAATTTTGAAACATAAATATATTACCTCAGCATTTTACTATCAACTAATTTTAACCTATTTTTAAATATACTAAGTAATTAGTTTCATAATAACACTACCTAAACAAATTAGTTCAAACTAATTACTAACTATTTTTAATGTTACTAACTAATTTCACACATAAATATACAACCTAAACAATTTACTTCAAACTAATTATTTAATATTTTTAAATTTACTAACTAATTTTGCACATAAATATAATACCTAATCAATTTACTTAAAATATAAAATTAAATATTTTTAATTACAGTAACTATTTTGACACATAAATATACTACATAAATAAATTACCTTAAAAGCCATTATTTTCTATTTTTTAATTAATCCCGAAATTAATAAAAAAGCCAAAAATTTGGATATAAATGTTAAATTATAATGGGTAACCCAAATACTTAACACCCAACAATCAACAACTACAAATCACATACATTTTACATTTTTCAACCCAAAATACCATGAAATATTTCCGGATTTTAACTATAATAAATGAAAAAAAATTAAAAAAACGTATCTAACCAACTAACCTCAAATCGGACCCTAAACTTCCTTCAAATCTCTCCAAATTGCTTCGAATCAGCTACAAGAAGCAAAAAAAATACACATTAAATATATACAACTCACAACGAAAATCCGCGAAAAATAGGAGAAAAAATTCAAAAAAAATGCAATCTAACTACAGATCTTGCAAAACCATACCAGATCCACGCTCAAATCAGCTCTACGAACTCGAATTACCCCTTAATCAAAGATTTAAAGGTGCTGTGTGTGAGTGTGTGAAGGAGGAACAGAGAAACGAGAAAGATGAACTTTTGGCTTCTGGAGACGATGACCGCCTGGAGGGGGGGTGATTTAAATTGAGCATTTCCAACGGCCTTAGCCGTTGGAAACAAAAGACCAAAGGGCACCGTTTCATTAAATAGATTTCCAACGGCTTAAGCCGTTGGAAAATTTTCACACTAAATCCATATATTTTTTCCAACTGTGTCAGCAGTTGGAAACTACATCTGGCAACCAAATTATTTTCCAACGGCTTAAGCCGTTGGAAACTTCACAAACTAATAATACCATATGTTTTTTTCCAACGGTTATAGCCGTTGGAACATTTTCACCTCATACTAACAAACCCATTAATCATTTTCCAACGGTTCAAGCCGTTGGAAGTATTATATATATATAATTCCCACATTTTCCAACGGCTAAAGCCGTTGGAATTATTATATAACTACTACGTAAATTACCTCTATCAAAATTTCCAACTGCTGGGCAGTTGGAAAATATTTTTTCTTCATTCCAACGGTTTTGGCAGTTGGAATTTTCCAACTGCTTGACCGTTGGAAATAAGGCAGTTGGAAAAACATGTGTTTTTAGTAGTGGACGTCATATAAAAGGCAAAACCTTGGTACTCAAATTACCCCAACAGCTCTAGTTGCTACAATTTATCATATCTGCTACTATAAATTAAAGAGAATCAATAAACAGTGTCCCAAACTATTGCTAGAGTGAAATTTGAAATTTGTGTTAGTGCATTCGTTTTGAGTATGAAAGGTCATTGTGGTGTTGAGTTAGTGACATAACTTTTCCATTTTTTAATCGCCATTCTCACTCTCAACTGTCATTTTCACCTTTATTTTTATAAAATTTTTACTTAGTTTTTTTCATTTAAAAAAAAAGGATACTTTCCTGCTTTTATACTTGCTCTTAGCTAATATTAATTCATTGCGGGTCTCATGAATGAGATGGTTAATTATTATTATTATTATTATTTCAAAAAAAAAGAAAGAAAGAAAGAAAGGTAACTTATACCATGCAATTTTGCATAAACTTATCGTTCTGCGAACAACGTTGCACATTAATATTAATTCTTCTTCAAAAAATACTAGAGATTGTGAGTCTCCTTCACTATTAAAAACATTATGTTTTCCAACGGACAAATTACCAACGGCCAGCGCGTTGGTAATTTCCAACGCGTAAAACCGTTGGTAAAAAAATTGAAATTTACAATTTACCAACGGTTAAACGCGTTGGTAAATCAACCATTTTCCAACGAGCAAATTACCAACACGCGTGCACGTTGGTAACTACCAACGCGCGTGCACGTTGGTAATTATAATAATATATTATTATATTTTCAATAATAATATGTTTTATGGGGGGATTATTGGACCAAAAGACACATGCATGTACTCCTCTCGCATTTCTTTCTCCTCCGTTCAAAGTTCAAAACCCACCACCAGTACCGGCCGCTCTGCATTGCTTAGGGTTTCACTTACCTCCCAATCGATAGCCCCTGTAATAAATTGCGCTTGTGCCTGCGTATTTCTAACAATGCCCCTCAGCTTTCGCTCCTCCTTCTCCGTCGGTTTGGATTGCCGTCAAGCGTCGTAGCTTTATCTCTTGTTGCTTGGCGGAGTCTCAGACGGCTGTCTTCAATGGAAGAGTCGGCACCAGAGGTGCCGACCGAGATGAGATACGTCTTGGCTTGCCCAGTAAAGGTCGGATGGCCACCGACACTCTCGATCTGCTTAAGGTACTCGCTTAATCCTCCGGCAACGCCGCTTCTCTCTCTCTCTCGCTCGCTCTCTGTTTTTTGTTCCTCATTTGTTGATTTCGACCCACTTTTCATGTGGGTTCCTTTTCTCGTGAAGGACTGTCAATTGTCAGTGAAGCAGGTTAATCCTCGTCAGTACGTCGTAGAAATTCCCCAGGAATCATTTCTTGTTTAAATTCATTCGGTGTATATTATTATTGGACAATTGGGTGCCGGTTTCAACTGATGCTTCCTATGTTTTAGCTTGCCAATGTGGAAGTCTAGTTTCAACACCCCAAAAATATTGTACGCCCCAAAGATACTGCATAAAGTTTGAGATTGCTAATGGTTTCGCTTATCTATTTTATCCTTTCCCTAGTGTTATTAGGTTCTGCTATGCTTAAAGATATGCATATGTCAATTCCTAGCAGTGGTGGTGAGTGCCTGTGTGTGTTTGACTATTTTGATTTTCCTTTATGCTTGCCATGTGGTATTTAATTTTTGTTTATTGAATTTTTTTTTTAATTTCCTTTTCAGTCTCTAGTGGCATTTCTTCTCTGGTTCAAGGTTCTTATGAGTACTACCATTATCTTCAAAATGGCTATGATGACTCAGTAATGGATTTTCTTCCTACTTTTTCATCTCTTATTGCGTCGTTTAACAAGTTGTTTGAAATGACCATTTTTTGTATATTATCATAACAAACAAATTATGTTCAATATTGTTGAGCGAACATTATAAAGAAAAAACTAGGAGCTTACTTATGGATGTCGCAGACATATCTTCTTGTCTTCTTTCATTTACTACATTTGTCTTAACATTGGGCTTTACTGGATAAAATGTATGTTAATGTAAGTACAAATTCCCAAATGTGTACAGTGTTGGACATTGCTATCTGTAATTGTTTCAATTCTTTAAGATGCTAGTTGTTTGTACTATATTCTTATTTGAGGTAAAAAGTTAAAAGAGGAATCAAGCCTACAGCCTTCTGTCAGTTTCATGTACATGTCATTTGTGGAAGCACTTCTTCAGCCTTCTTCAGCTATAGTTAACATTTAATAAAGAATGCTTTCAAACTACTTACTGTTGGCTTCCTTAAGCAGTGTTTGTTAACAGATATAGTTCAAGAGAAGCATTTTGGGCTGTTTTTTTTTTTTTTTTGGTGTGTTAAAAGGAAAGAAACAAAGAGTTTGCATCATAGCAGAGTGATGGGACCTTCTTTCTTTGTTGGATGAGAAATATCCTTTAAATTTTAGGAAGTCTCTAGATAATATATCTCCTTTTATAGCTTTGTATGAGATAGCTGCAGCTAAGAATGAAATCTGGTTCAGTTTCTAGTTATACTTTGCTATGAGAAAAAATAGAACAAGTTTGATCTTTCCTTCAATCGTTTAAGAATTTTCTTGAAATAATATTTTGCTCGTGCCCTTCATTTCTCTCAAAATGTTGGTGCAATAGTGAAGTGATTATGACTTGTTAATTGTGTTTTCTTTTGGGATAAGTACTTGGTCAGTTCTAACTTAATCATATTTCTTATGCAAGGGATGAGGTTGTGCTTACCGCTCTCTTCCATTGTTTTAGTTATAATTTATCTTTATTGTTTCGTTTTACGGGGTAGTTTAGCAGTCTCTGAAAGCCAGCAGTTCAAGGTCTATGTTAACTGATCTTGATTGTTTCTTGTCAGCAAAATATCATTTCATATATTGATTCTTGTTTTCACTGTTGTTGTCATTTGAATTTTAACCTTGATTGTGGCTTTTTCATAGGGAAATCCAGGAAGCACTGGTTGACATTGGTGACAAAGATCCTTCTTTTATTGGGTCTCGTGAATGGATTGGAGCTATTGAGCTGAGTTTTATTTTAGACAAACTTCTGGGTGTAAGTATACTGCCATATGTCATAAATATTTTTGAGAAATTACCAATAAGATTGTTTGGATGTGCATTTGATTGTGTTATGGTGTGTATGTGTCATGCTTTTTGTCAACCTTATCTTTTAAGAAGACAACAGGAAAAAATTTTCAATGATTTTGCCAACCAATTGTGTTCGGTGATTTTTTATCATCAGTTTTGTGAGTTAACTAGCTGCATTTGGCAGGTGAGTTGCAAGGTCATAAATGTTAGGTCTGGTGTTGAGCTTCCTAAGAAATGTCGAGAGCTTGCACTGCACTTTGAAACTCAAGGAACACCAGTCATGATAGGTAACTGAAAACAAAATATATGATAACAATATGATCCCTCTTGCATTTGTCTGAAGTGTCATGCAGTGCTGCTGCTACCTATGCAACTAACTCTTCTTGGTCCTTCCTTCTATTGTACGACCGCAGGTGGAGGTGTCCTAGCTTATACCCTTTTAGGAGTCGACTACAACGAAGCAAGTGGAGATTGTGCTTTTCTCATACTGGATCCACATTACACGGGAAGTGATGATCTCAAGAAGATTGTGAATGGGGGATGGTGTGGCTGGAAAAAGGCTGTTGACAGCAAGGGAAAGAGTTTCTTCTTGCATGACAAGTTCTATAATCTTCTTCTTCCCCAGCAGCCCAACATGGTCTAACTCACCTTCTAGGTTTGCTTCTCTTTCCCTATGGACAAATGACCAATGGCCCCTGAAATGTAAAAGCTTAGTTTTGAGTTGTTATACGCAAGGCTTGCACAGTCCTTTTAGATTGAAATTGTTGAAAATATATTATACACGTTTTGTTTCCAGCACTATTTTATAATGAGCACTGCTAAGAATCTTCGGTTTTACCTTCTCCTTTCTATTTTCTCTCATGGTGTGATATTGGTCTTACTGTTTTCACATAGAAACCAACAACTGGTTGGGTTTTCTTTTTCCTTTTTTTGTTTTTTTTCCCCTTTGTGGCAAGTTTTAGAGTACTCTTAGCCTAATTCTGACCTTCTCATACTCCCCTGTGGTCCTCTACGGCTCAAAACTGGAAAAGTGATCAAATGTTAGTAGCCACTGGTCCACCCTTTATCTTTGACCTTTGGCAATTTTCTCAATTTATCACCTTACTGGCTTTCGCGTTATCCATTGGAATTTCTCAATGGACATTGAGTCTACTTAGCTTTATCTGGATGAGAGGTTTCATGACTTTGCTAGTCTCTCTTCCATTGTTTCTGTGGGTTCTGGTGCCTTAGTGGTGGTGGCTGATGTCCAAGATGGTGTTTTGGAGGCTTTCTTCTAATGCTGTGGGATGACTGAAAACTGGTCGCCTGGTCTCAACCCCTGTGAATCATTCAATTCAACAGTGAAGAGCGAGTAGAGGAACGACTTCAATTCACCCTAGAAGACACCAAAGGACATGAAGGTAAATAAGTTCTAGAACAAAGGATAAATTTGGGGTTTGAACCTCGAAGACCACCCAGGTGGGAACGCCTTTGTAGTCGCACGCATTGGTAATTACCGACTTTCACGCACCTTGGTAATTACCAACCCTCTTACCAACTGCTATACGTTGGTAATTACCAACGCGGTCTCCTACCAACTGTCGTGCAGTTGGTAATTACCAACGCCCAGAATTTACCAACTGCCATCCACGTTGGTAATTACCAACTGCCGTGCGCGTTGGTAATTACCAACTGCCGTGCGCGTTGGTAACTACAAGTACGTGTTGGAAACCAACCCCGGTTCTTGACCGTTGGTAATTACCAATGTGCATTTTACCAACGTCTACGTGTTGGAATTTACTAACGTGTTATTTTTTATGCGTTGGTAAAAAAATTTCCAACGAATCGAATACCAACGTGCGTTTACCAACGGCTGGCAGTTGGTGAATTCAGTTTACCAACGCGCAGCAGTTGGTAACTGACAGTTGGTAAACTCGAGAATTTTAGTAGTGCTTGGTGAGTGTTAATTCCTCATTTTTGAATTCCATTGCTATGTGTGTGTTTGCGGATCACTCTAGTGAGCTTATGGGTTACTCTTTCCATCCCGGTTTATTTGCTCTATTTAGGTTTGACATGGAAATTAAAAAATGTTAAAACAGTGTATTTTTTTATCAATTTTACCATTGGTATGCCCTACCTTCTTCATTGTCTTCTACACCACTCAGTAGACAAATTCACAAGCTCAACAGTCTATCCTCTTATCCACCTTGCATTGAACCAAACGAGCATTGAAACAAACAAATCCAGAGGAAACAAGCACTGCAACAAACAAATCCGGTCATTGAAAAATCAAATAACCATTGAAATAAACAAATTTAGAAGAAGCAAATGTGCCACTCCAAACTACTAACAGGCCTCACCGCCGAAATCCAACCACCGACTTTCTGACTTGATCAAATGACGATCGGAGAAGCTCAACCTCTCAAACAGCCCAAACCCTGAAACAGATTCCAAAAATAAAAATCTCCAAATCTTAGACACCGGTAAAGATCTCAACCTCATCCTCAACTATGATTTGGCCTCCTCTGATCTATTTGCCTCGTCTCATCATTTCAGCCTCTTCTGATGTCACTTCATATCATTAATTCGGCCTCCTCCAATCTCCTCCCCTCATCTCATCGACTATGCCATCTCCGATTTCCTTGCCTCGTTGCCTTCTGCCTTCGATCTCCTAATGTCGTCTTTTACGTCACCTCGTCACCCTGATCTTCTTAATCTGCCTGCCACTTACTGCCTTAATCTCCTCATTACGATCTTCTCACCTTGTCACCCTGACCTCCTCACGCCATCACTTATTGCCTTGACCTTCTCTCCTGGTCATTTACTACCTCAATTGCTTGTCGTGACCATGCTAGTGGTGGTCAACAAGGGGATCGAAGAAATAGAACAAGAACAAAATGAATGAGAGTAGAGTAGAATAGATAGGGAAGGGTATAATTGTAAAGTTATCTAGTAAAACTTACTAAAAACGGAAATAGTGCAAAGAATTTGAGACGATTCAAAAAGAAAAATGGTGCAAAGAATATTAAACAGAAGGAGTATTATTATTTGCCGAACCCTAGAGGATCTAGTTGGCCTTAGTGAGCCCTCTCTTTGTAGCTCCTTATCAAATTCGGGGTCAAGTGGTGCAAGCAGACCCTTGATTTATTTTAGGATAATTATAACAAGGAATGGGATGAATAGACTTACATAATCACTGTAGTTTTTTATATTTAATTTACTACACTATCATCATTTAAACTTACATTACACAAAACTAAAAAAAAAATCATTATTTAAAGTCTCATTATGTATAACCTAAATAATATTAGTTTCAATATTAAAATGAAAATAATATTATAAATTATATACATTTTAATCTTTATATTCAGTCAAATGGGTCAGTTAAACTGGTAATAAAGGTGTATTATGTTACTATTTCAATGGTTAGAGTTAAAGCCTACTTATGGACCATATTTTTCATATTTTGAGGAAATGAAAAATCTTTAACATATGTATCTAATAAGTGCTTTTTTCATACAAAAACTTGAGTTGAAGGTTGTACATATCATCTATGATATCAGACTATTAGAATATTCAAGTTGAAGTGCAACACATTATGGTTCTAATAGTATATAAAAATTTAGAGAGATCGGGTGCAATAAAAATTTTTATGACGTATAGATGGATTCTTACACTGACGTTAATCTCCCAATAAAATTTAGTGAAATCAAATTAGCTCTTTTACTTTGAAAACTTCTATTATTTGGGTTGAATTTAAAGTGCTTAATTGTTCGCCATACCAGTGAATCAATAATCTCATTATTTGCTTATTATTCAAGATGGAGTTAAAGGTTGGAATGAAGACTGCTTTAAGGATCTTGCCAATTTAACAAGAAGTAACAAAACCGTGAAATTTTGATAAGCTGATGGCAAATTTGTGCTTAAACAAATATTGGTGGCAATTCCGTGTTAGGCCTTGCTTTTCAGGGGGGCAAATATTTAGAGGAATGGACTTTTATAGTTTTAGACGATAGTGCGATTATGCCCTACTATTAATATTGGGGTAAATAAAGAAGGCTGAGCCTGAGAGCGGGCACAAAACACACTCGCAGCAACTGGCCGCCGCCGCTCACAGTCCTCCGCTTAAACAGAAGGGAGACCCAGAACAAGGAATTTTTTTAATCGAAGCAAAGAATATAAAGAGAGACAGATGCAGGAAGAAGCGGTGGTGACACCCGGAGAGGTCCTGGGCAACTCCAAAGAAGTCAAGGCAGGGAAAGGTGCCTACGTAGCGCCCCACAACAACACCGTCTACGCCTCTCTCACTGGCTTCCGCCGCATCGTGTTCCCTCCTTCAGACTCTCCGGGCCAGGTACTAATTATGTTTCTAATTAATTTCGTCTATCTAGTATTTGATTTTTAGGTTACTCTTGGAAAATTTTGTACTGCGTGGGTGCTCGGTGCTCTAAAATTTTGGATTTGAAGTTGACATATCTAAGCCAGTTCTTAGTTGTGCGTCAAAGTTTCTAGCAGATTGTTCTTGCCTTCTTCGTTCTGTGCGTGTGTTAATAATGTGAACTGTGATTCCTTGTAGAGACCGATTGTGGAAGTGACTGGTCACAAGGCCCAAGGCGCTGTTCCAGAGACAGGGTCTGTTGTTCTTGCCCGAGTAAGCTTGTGAATTTTGAAGTTCCATCCTATGTTACACGTGTTTCTATTACGCATCCGATAGTGAAAGAAATTCTCGTCGGATTGGAGCAGTCATTTTTTAGTCATTAAGCTTGGCACGTATTTCTTGCCTGTTTAATTAGAAATGAACATTCTTCTGATGAATTTCGCAAAATTTTACCCGCATAGCATATTTATCTCATCCATTTCCTGTTTAGGTTACAAAGGTGACAGCCAGGACAGCAGCAACTGATATCATGTGTGTTGGCCCGAAGTCTGTACAGGAAAAATTCACTGGCATTATCAGGTATTGGTTTCTTTTACATTTTGACGCGAAACAGAATGCATGAATTTGTTCTTTAGGAATGTGATTATGTATGTATATGTCCTGTAATGTTGTCAACTTCTTCAATGTTCAGTACTCTTCTTGGAACGTTATCAATGCCCTCAATGTTCAAATTAAGTCCTGATGTGCTTGCAGAAATAATAACACTCTTTACTAACTTCTTGTCCTCTTATCCATTTTTGCATAAAAGTTGAGTCTTGATTTAAAAGTTGTATTTTAATTTTCTGTTGTGAGTGGGAGTGAGATTGGCCTATTATATGATTTTTTTTTTTCAGTTTTGGATCATTTGGTTTAGTGATTGTAGACAGTGGAGGATTCATTTGAACACTTTTCTGCTTCATGCGTTATCTTAATAGTATGTTGACGCAAGAATAGAATTTCTGTAAATTTCTTACCCATAATGCATGTATTTATGATGCATTTCTTTTGAACAGGCAACAGGACGTTAGAGCTACTGAAGTAGATAAAGTAGATATGCATTTGTCATTCCATCCTGGTGACATTGTGAGAGCAATTGTTGTATCCTTCATGGTTGAGGCTCCCATATGATGCACTTGATAAAAAAAATATTTCACTGATTCAAAGCACTTAAGAGTGAGTTTGCTTATTTCGATTGGTGAGTTCTTGGAGGCACTGGGACTGGATGTTCTTCTCGTGCAGGTGTTGTTGTGTCTAGGACTGTGTGCTTGAATTCTGTCCCAAGCCTCTTCCTTGAAAAGAGGCATGGTAGGAAGGTCAAGGGATGGGGGTCGAAAGGAATCGAGAGTGTTCAGGTGTTATACCATTAGTTATTACTTTATTCATTTATAGAGTCTATTATGTTCTTTCTTGAATTTTTCTTGATCTTCCTTTCCAAGCTGTCCCTGGGAGATGCACGGGCTTATTATCTTTCAACAGCTAAGAACGAGCTTGGTGTTGTTTCTGCAGAAAGCCTAGCAGGTAAGTTTTACTATAATTTGGTATGGCGGTCTGTAGTAGCAGGTAAGACTTGCTTTACAGAATGTTTTGAAATTCTGAGAATGAGAAAATTAGTAGATTTACTTTGCTCCTCCATTGTAGTTCTGTAGCATTTGCACTTTTCGATACATATAACGACGTACTGCCAGAGTGGATGTACACAAGGCTTCTGTTCTCATGTTTTTGCTGTCTTTTAGGTGCGACAATGGTTCCAATTAGCTGGACAGAAATGCAGTGCCCCGTGACAGGCCAAATCGAGCAAAGAAAGGTTGCCAAAGCTGGGAGCTAATCGTTTCAGCTTTTTGTAATGCAAGATGCGACTACTTTGTGGTTGTCTGGTTTAGGTAATTTTTTGCTTTGAATGGCTCTTTGTTATACAACATGCGTCTGTAATCCACATGTCTCTCTATCCAGTATCCATTTTGTATTGTTCTCTGGTCACTTTATCTCCCAGCACGGAAGGATGCACAGTTGAGACTTGAGAATGGCTTAGTATTAGAAGAATGAAGTCCAAACGAACAGATTCCGCTAGTTCGGGTTCCATTCTGAGGTAGACGCAGCAGCAGAGGCCTTACGGAATCTGGGATAACTGATAGGTTAGTCTTTACGTAAAATCCAAAGGAAGCCCTAGAGTTTGGAGCTTGATCATAATCCCATTTATATATCTTTTATTGAGACATTTTACGGCCTTCAACTTAGCAGTTTAGTCGTTATCTTGATGAAGTTATTTGAACTTCTGAGCAATCTCGTCCTCCGTGATGCCGTGGCCCACGAGCTCTAATCTTCAATAAAGTGCAGGCTTCATCTAATCTTGCCTAACTCAGGGAATCTTGGTCACGAATACTTTATATTTTTGACCGGCTTTACTTGATTAAGAAGATATGATGTCATTTAGTTGACGTGCTGATCAATTTTCGCCGAGGCCTAAATATGATGTTATTTGGAGTGGAAATCGTGCAGTAGAAGGCATGAAACTTATCAAAGACATTTTTATTCAAATTGTTTGTCCAAGGCACGGAACTTTCAACATAATGCATATATGTACAGGTTTTCGTTTAATAAATAAAAAATTTGACGGATTTATTTTCATACAACATTGTTTGTTTTGCATCCTCCAATCATGTGTTTTGTGTATATGACAAGTTAGCTAGAAGTCATCTCCGTTTATTCCTACAACCATCCATCTACCATCTTTGTTACAACACGCCGATTAGACTGAATTCAAAATAGCCTGCCTCCGGAAATTAATTAATGGCAGCCGGCTAGCTAGAAGAATTCTGTCTATTCGAATCATGACAAATGTATCGCCTCTATTTCACTGAGTCTCTCTGAGACAATGCCTAGATTGCTACGCCCTTCATGCTCCTAACCCAACTCATACGCTGATTCTTTTACATTACTCTCTGAAGAGATGGTTGAGTGGTTAATAGCTTCATTTTTCCTATAACGTCTAAAATTTCCATTGAAAAAAGATCTTTCTCCCTGGTAAGTTAAGTCAATGAACAAGAAAATTTGTGAACGATTCAGGATTATAGCTAGGGTGAGCATTCCGTACCAATCCAATATAATAATTCGACCAGTTTTTAGCTTCTAAAAAACTATTTTGAACTATCCAAATCAGATTTTAGATAGAACCAAATCACCTGAATTACATGTTGGTTTACTTTGTTAGGTTTATTCTATTATTCTTTATTGCACCTAACTAATTTGTAAACATAAGATAATATTAGAGGGTGTAGAATTAATAAGAATTTTGATAAAATACTCATTATTATTTCGTTTATTTAGCTTATTCAACTTCATATATGTAGAGTGAATGTGAATAATGATATTCTACATCTCATACTAAAAGTAAAATGATTACTAGTACACTAAACTCAAATGGCCAGTCATTCAAACATCATTTTTTCTACACGAAGTCATTGTAAATGGGTGTTGGAAAACCATTTTTTTAGTAATAAACTGAACAATAGCACGAAATTTTGTGTCATTCTGATTGAACCAAAGATCAATTTGTTTGAATTTTTCAATTTTATCCAAATAACACTTACGGTATGCCGAACGATATTAAAAGATTTACAGTAAAAACAAATTAGGTCGCAAATGCACAATAACATCCTAGTCTAGGACAATGCCCAGAACAGAAAAATGGTGGAATTCCAGAATAGGTTCCTAAATATTGGACCACAGAATTGATCCCCATTCATTGTATTCAAGGCTATAAAATATTGGTCCTTACACTATTGGTTTCCAGACTTAACTTTGTTAGGATCGAGGACCGAAACAACGGATTACTGCCGTTAATTAATGCACGGCTATTAATCTAATATTACACTATACTTCTAAAGATGAACACAAGTTACTGTAGATAAATATTGCAAAAGTTGAGTGAAAGTATACTATTTATCAACATTATTACATTATAGTTCTAAAGATAAACACAAGTTACTAGTGCAAAAGTTAAGTGAAAGTACACTATTAATCCACAGTGCTGGAGGTTTTTTTTTTTTTTTTTTTTTTTTTTTTTTTTTTTTTTCATTTTTTCCAGGATTAGATTGACTGTGTTTTAAGTTTAGTTCACTTTTCGGTAGGCGGTTTGCGTCCGGAGGGCCGGTGTTGCCATTTTTTTCAGTTTAAGCTTCTTTTACTTTTGGTTGTGGTTAAATGCATTTTTCGTCTCAGAATTTCTAACTTTTACCATATAAGTCACTAAGTTCGACCCGTGTTACATTTTGGTTCCCAAACTTAATAATTACTTAATATTTTTTTTATTTGCTCTCTTACTCCTGAATTTTTTTTTTGTTTTTTTATGTACAATTTTCTAAAGCAAAAAATTACTGTAGATGAATAGTGTAAAAGTTGAGTGAAAGCACACTATTCATCAACAGTGCCGCAGCTTTTTTCCCTAGACTAGATTGACTGATTTTGAAGTTCAGTCCACTTTTTGGCAGGTGATTCGCGTCTTGAGGGCCAGTGTTGTCATTTTTTCAGTTTAAGTCTATTTCACTTTTGGTTGTGGTTAAATGGGTTTTCCGTACCAGAATTTCTAAACATTAACATATAAGTCACCAAGTTCGACCTGTGTTACGGTCTGGTCCCCAAACTTAATAATTACTTAATATTCTTTCTATTTTCTCTCTTACTCCTCAAAATTTTTTTTTATGTACAATTTTCTAAAGCAAAATAAATTAAACACAATTTTTATATTTCCATCATATCTTTTTATTATTGATAATTGAGTTTTGTAGCATGAGTTATTTAATTCAAAAGCTTTATTGTTTAATAAAGTAATTTGGTCCATAATTGTTAAAATTGGAAGTGAAATTTTCTAAATAAATTTTAACGTTCCACCAATATAAAAAATTAGAATTTGAGTTGATAATAGAAATTTTTTAGTTAATTATTTTTTAATGAGAATAAAATATCCATCACTTTTAAAAAACATTTACAATGCTACTTTTCGATCATGACTATTCATTTTAATGATAAAAAATAACATAGAGAAAACTAAACTCAAAATTAAAATAAAGTAGAATTTTAATTGATATTTATTTTAATAATAATTTTATCAAAACAAATTACCCGCTACAAAGTGCGAGTAGAAAAAAGCCTAGCATGTATGCTAAAACATGACACGATCCACAGTAGATATATAGTGAAATTTCTTTTGGCCGAAAGTGAACATTAACGGCTCAACCCAGGAAAGGGTCTAGAAAAGAGAAGGGGTTAATTTGAAAATTTTCAGTTCTCAAACTTTACCGTCTGACCCTCCAATTTACAAAATTTAAGCTTATAGGTTATTATTCTTTATTCTTCTGGCCTCCAGGCTTTGCTCTCTTACTATCAACCTCCGGGCAACAACAACATGCGGCGAATAGAACTAGTTCAGCAAAATGCAATCAGCAGTTGGGCAGTTGAGGTCAGGCCATTACAGATTGGCGATAGGATGACGATGAAAGAGTGGGCCCTTTTCCTTGCTGATGTGGTGGGCAGACTGATCTTTTAGTCAGTGGAGAGGATCCGCATTAGGATTCAAAAATGATAAGGTGGTCAAGGTTGAACGGCATGCCGTTGAAAGTTCATAGCTTTAACCGACAAAACGACCCAAACAAACTCAGAGCTTGTAGTCGTAGAGCTGCTGCTGCTGACTGGTAACAAGCTCCAAACTTGATAATGCAATCTCTTGCAGCCACTTCTCCTCTCCCTCTTCAAACTCTCCCTTCTCCTTCCTTTCCCTCTCACCCCCTTGTCTTTCAACAAAATACCCTCTGCCTCCCTTCTCTCGCCGCTCTAAAACCCTCCAGAAAATCCCCCCATTCATCGAGACCTCTCTGGGCCCTCTCCGCTGCCACGGAATCGGACTCCACCAAATCCCTGCAGCCAGACCCTCAAGCTCTCCTCCAAGAGCTTGCTGTGAGTTTCATTTTCGAAATTCTTCAATTCCCTTTCTAATTTGGTCTGCCCCCTTTGTTTCTGCTCAGATTTCCCGCCATTTTAATTTAACTGGTGCAGGATTCGTTTGATCTTCCGTCTGATTACTTTGCTCAGTTACCGAGTGATCTTCGGTTAGATGTAAATGCACTTCTTCTGATTTTTGTTTCGGACAATTCTGATTTCCAAGGTTTTATGCTAGTTTTATGTCCATTCTTCTTATTTTGGATTGTTAAGAACTCCATTGGCAGTTGAATGATGCAGCTTTTGATCTCTCGAATGGACCCGTCACCAAAGAGGTCAGTTTCTTCTCCACCTTTATTGCGAGATGGCTGAATAAGTATTGGTTATTTGACTGGTTAACAGAAGATATCCAGACGAATGTTCGAGTCTAAGTATATTAGTTCCATTCTCCTGAATTGAAGATAATGGATTTGCGCATTTTTGGTTCAGTAAGCGAAATCTTGAAAACAGCGGGATTCTTGCTGTCTAATACAGTGCCTTCCCTTGAGCCATACGCCTTATTGAGATATGGTCTAATTTGAAGACCTTTTTCTCCTATCTAGGACGGTTTATTAGTCAGACATAGATACATCAAGAATGGAGTTTGGTTCCAAGTAGACTGCTGCTGAAATTTGCTGTTATTGTCCTTGTTAAATGTAGGGTAGAGATTATATGACTTCCCTTGCTTCCAAACTTCTCAGTAGTTCTTCAGTGATTCTTTCAGTGTGGGCAAGAGTTAGGAGAGACTCTATTAAATCTTGCTAAGGCTTGGGAGGGGGCCGATACATCGGCTTCTCATGCATTAGCAAGCAAGCTCACTGTGCTGGCAGGCTCATTGATGAGTGGCACTGCAAAATCAGGTTAAGATAGAACTAGTGGCAATAAAAGGCAGCTCACCAGAACTTTTATACTGATGCTATTTTCTTTGTTTCTGCTAATTTAGCATTTGGAAATCGTTTGATAGCTGCTGGAAGAAGGTTCCAAGCAATGGGACTGTATGGTCAAGGTGAACTGCAGAAGGTATGTCATAAACCCTGGAATTTGATCCTGCAGTGTCACTCCCTCACTATGCTTTGTATAGTCTGTTTCAGTACAATAATCTCTATGTGAAAGCGCACATTGATTAAATATAAATTACTGGAACAATGGGCCACAACATGTATATAGACAACCTTGCTTGCCACAAATTATAGTGTTATTGTCGGACCTTGGCTAGAGACATCATGGTAAATAGTAAAATTTGTCTCAAACGGAACGACATTGAGTTTTCATATGAAGATAAGTAGAATTATTATTACAAGTTCCTATTATTTTGATAGGCCTGAAAACTGATTTAGTGATATAAGCTCTTAATTCTGGACTTCAGTGTGCAAAGTTTCTACTTAACGTAGTAAATTGAAGGAGTATCATAAACTCCTTTAGGAATTCTCGAACTGCTGTTTTTAATGTCAAGTATATGCCAAATTCTTTAGCTTTTAATTTTTTTTGATAGGCTAATATATAGCCTATGAGAATATACTTCCTAGGGTTAAGTAATTTCTCCCTTTCCCAGAAGAATCTATAAAAGACCAAGGGAGTTCAAAGACATGACAACTCGTTCAACTTCTTTTTTAACTTTTTCTTTTTATATTTTTTCCACCAAACTAGTATTTGCATTTGTTATACTGAAAAAAAGAATAGCTGTTGTATTTCCATTCCTTCTCTGGTGGCTCTATTTGGTCAGCATATTAGCTTGCACTTGATCATCTTCTAAAGGGATGTGTGTTTGTGGGTAATTATTGCATCACTGTAGATTGCTAAAGCAATGACTGCAGCTGGGAGACTTCTGTCTGCAAGCTCCCTAGCAACAACTATGGATGAGGGGCCAAAAATTGAAGCCAAAGTGTTCAAGGTATTACACTTCTACCCACTTTTTCTAAATATTCACACAGGAAAATATATAAGAATGTAATTTTGTTGATCAAAGTGCCCCCGCAGCATGCATACTGTTGCTTTAGAAGCAGCCTTCATGGCACTTGGGCTTACATCAAAGTGCCTGCCCAAAAAAGGAGGCAGCAAAAGTTCCTTAAAGACCCTCTCTTAACAGAGTAAAAAGGCTCATAAGTAGTAAGTACTACTACCAGCTTCACTAGAGGCAAAGAACATGCAATAGGCTCATTATGTTGGGTAAGGTCCACCTCTAGGCCTTATAGTAAGTGATAGGCTCATTATGTCGCTTAGGGCCCACCCTTAGGCCTTCACCATAAGGCTCGCAACTATATTTCCAGCAAAAATATGACTTTTATGATGCTTCTTCATAAAGATCATTGCATTTCTCTCTTTCAATACTCCTATCTTATTGATGCAAACAATATTTTTCCATATTTTGCCTTCTATCCTTTTTCCCTTTCAATGGCCCATTTTATGCATGCATTCCAATTTGCAGCAATGCCTTGCCTCTTGCTGGATCTAACTAGAGTTCTCAACGCTTCTTCTTAGAATTTAAATCTAAAAAAAGGTGATTTCAAGTTTCGTTACTGACCTCACACAAGTCACATTTTGCCTTAGACACAATTGATCATTTTAGCTTTGGAGGACAATATGTTTAGGCATACAAACCAAGTAACAAATGAATACTTGGCAACCAGTTTAGGGCCTCATACCATCCAATACAACTCCACCCTATCGAAGACCAGCACAAGGTGCCAATAAATCTGTTTTGTGTTACATATATGTTTCTTCTTCACCATGGCTTAGGATATCAATGAATGTTGCTGTAGGTTAAAGTAAGAACTTTGCTGATAGATCAACAAAAATCTGGATTTACAGCCATAAGTCACTATGTTTCATATGGTACTCATTGAACCAGTTGATCTAGAGGCTGTTTTAATAATTTTAACATTCATAGTAGTTTTCTCATGAGAGCCATATGCCACTGTACAAAGTCAAACATGCACGGGCCCTCTCATATCTTGTATCCACATTCCAAAGTTCAGGTTTGGACTAAGCTGCAGACCTAGTCCATATCCATAAGGCCTTTTACAAATACAAACATATATTTCTTAGATCGCCTTTAGGAGCTGGGAACAACTGAGTTCAGTAGTTTTAAATCCCAAAAATCACATCAGCATAACTAAGAAATTTTAGGAGACTAGCAATCAAGATAAGCTCAAAATCTTATCCACCAGAGGTTTGAAATGCTTAATTTTGAGTTTGGTAGCTACAGGGGCAATCCTAGATATTTCGCAGGCTGTGTACCCTTCTGAAACTGTAAGCATTCTTTAGTTTATATTCTCATTACTCCTTTGCAAAACTAGCAAAACAGTTGCTCTTCTGCTGATTGATTTGTAACCATTGACATTTTCAAAATTATCTAGAAAGGCATGAGTCTCAGTCTTGACAAAATATTCCATGGAGATGACAAAATATATGGGGATTCAAGGCCTCCTAACGTCTTATCACCTTTAATAAATTCATGCAACCCACCGTCTATCTTGAATTGCTGATAAAGGTTATGTGTATTTTAGGAACGTAATATTTCCTCTTTATTCCTAGAGATTTACTCATCTTTATTCCTAGGGATTTTTTTCCCTTGTATACTTCACTCCTCCATTATATAAAGGTTTTGTAAGGGTCTTGTAATTATCAAGCCCTCAGTTTCTCCTCCTAATATTCTCTAACATAGTACCAGAGCCATAAACCTAACCCCATCCTCTCCAACTAAACCACCTTTTGCAATCATCTTCTAGCCGCTGCCCTCTTCAAAACCCCAACAACCACCCAACTAAATCAAATACCAACAACAAAGAAACACTTGGAGGCATTGACGACCAGAACAGCACTAGTGCTGTCACCGAAAAATCACCCATGTGCCGCCGTCCGGCTACCTCCGATGACGGTGGTTTGATTGGTCAGATTGGTTTTCTGTCCTGAACAAATTTTTGGTCTTCTTTTATATCGATTATGACCAGAAGTTGAGTTTCTTCGTTCTCCAATCAATTTTAGTCCGTCGGTTATTTCCTGTTAGTTTCCAATATTGTCAATCATCAACAATTAGAAAAATGTCGGGACTTGATGATAAAAGTCCTCAACGAAGTCTCCCGTTGGTCATTGTTTCACCAGCAGGTCCCCCCACACAATTCAACAATTTGCAGATTGCCAAACAACGTCTAAACTGTAATAACTACTCATTCTGGGCTAAGAATGTGGAATTGTATTTCACAGGTCAAAGAAAGATGTCTCATATTACTGATGATCCTCAAACATCTGAAAGTTGGAAAACTGATGATGCACAATTACTTCATATCCATTTTGATTTAATAGAATCTGAAGTTTCTACTCTTTTTTTTTCATGTCTGAACCTATAAGCAAGCTTGGGAGTATGCCAAGCTTTTGTACTCCAGTAATATTCTTCATATATATGACGTTTCAGTTGAAGTGTTTCAGTCTAGACGGGAAGATAGTCTTCTTAAATATTTTGTAAAGGTGAAACATGCATTGGAAGAAATGAATTCTTAGTTGCTTATTACCTTCAATGTCAAGGAGATGTAATGTCAGAGGGAACAATTGGTGCTTATGATATTCCTGGCCGGGCTAAAACCTGAATTTGAATCAGTTCGTTTCCAGATTCTTGGAGGGACAGAGCTACTTTCATTACCTGAAGTTTTCGCAAGGCTTTCTCGCACTATGATCAAAGAAAGCTCATCAAGCAACAATTTTGATCGGTCTGCCCTTGCAACATAGCCCATTTCACAAGTGAAAAGCAGTCGTGGATAACGTAGTAGTTGTGGTGGTCGTGGTGGCAGAGTTGGATGTGGTAGAGGTTTATGTTTGCACTGTGCCTATTGTGAGAGAGATGGACATGAGGAGGAGATTTGTTATGACAAGTATCCAGCTTTGTGGACAACACATATTGCATCACATGAGGAGTCATCTTCAGTTACAACCTCATAGAAGTCTGTCACGATATCTCAGGAAGAGTAGGCTAAGTATTTGCAGTATCAATCCGCACAACAAGCTTTCACTTTTTCTGTGGTTTCTGTCGTCCATCAAGATAATTCAACAGCTTGTTGTTCCTCTAACCTTCCTAGAAATCAACCCTGGGTATTGAATTTTGGTGCCACTGACCACATTTCAAGTAAAATAACCAATTTTGACCATATCTTTTCTTTACCTTTATCTCATAATAAACTCATTTTCGCAGATGGATCCACCACCACCATTAAAGGTGTTGGACCCCCCCCTACCCCATCCTTGTCACTCTCACCCTACCATCTACTCTGTTTGTTCCAAATTTTCCTTTCAACCTTATGCCTGTAAGTAAGCTAACTTAACAACTAAATTGCTCGGTTTGTTTCTTTTTTTACCATGTCATTATCCAAAATTTTACGAGCAAGAAGATAATTGAAGAAGGACATGTATCAAATGGAATGTACTACTTTGATAAATTACAGTTGTCAGTTGTTTGTCATGCATTAGTCTCATCTCAATTAATTCATAGTCATTTGGATCATCTATCTTTGGGAAATCTCATGACATTTGTCCCAAATTTAGATTCAATCTCTATTTTAGATTGTGAGTCATGTCAACTAGGGAAGTATGATCGTGTTCCATACTTTTTTTGAGTCAATAAAAAGGTTGAAAAACCATTGATACCAGTTCATACAGGTATTTGGGGTCCAAGTCATGTCAAGTCCAAGTTAGTTTTTCAGTATTTCGTAATTTTGTTGATGATTTTTCTCAAACGACTTGGTTGTTCTTGATGAAAGATCGTTCCGAGTTATTCTCTGTCTTTTATTTCTTTTGTGCTAAAATTCAAAATCAATTTAATTCTCAAATTAATGTTTTTCGCAGTAACAATGCTAAAGAATATTTTTCTTACTTGATGTCAAACTAAATGCAACAATAGGGAATTATACATCAATCCTTTGGTCCAAAGACATCTCAACAAAATGAAGTGATCGAGAGGAAAATCCAATACATTGTTGAAGCAACTCGTACCTTTCTAATTCACATGAATGTTCAGAAAAGTTTTTGAGATTATGTTGTCCTAACTGCAAGTTAAGAATGCCTATCTTCAAGGAGATCTTGAGGAAACTATCTATATGGAGTAACCACCAGGATTTGTTGTTCAACGGAAGGATGATTGTGTGTGTCACCTAAACAAGTCTTTATATGCTTTGAAGTAATCGTTACATGTTTGGTTTTGTCGTTTCAGTTCAATTGTTATGGAATTGGTTTGCAATAATGTGGCGTGGATCATTTTGTTTTTATTGCCAATCTAAAGCTGATAGAATCCTCTTGATCGTTTATGTTGATAATATTGTTTTGACTGGTGATGATGCAGTTGGAATTTAATCTTTGAAAACTTTTCCTGCAAACCAAGTTTCAGACAAAAGCCCTTGGTCCAAAATGGGAATATGTCTTTTTAAGAGAAAATATATTTTCAACTCTTTGAAGGAAATTGGCTTGTTGGGAACCAAACTTATTGACATTCCCATGGAGTCCAATGTTAAGCTTGATGTAGATAAAGGAAAACATTTGGAAAATCCTACTAGGTATCAAGGACTTGTTGGCAAATTAAATTATTTAATTTTTACTCATCCAAATATTTCATTTGTTGTTAGTGCAGTAAGTCAATTTATGGACTCTCCTCGTACTAGCTACTGGGATGCAGTAGTCAAAATTTTGAGATGTCTCAAAGGTGCACCAAGATTAGGCCTTCTTTACCAAAATCATGGTCATACACGAATTCGAGCATACACAAATGCTGATTGGACAGGTTTCTATGATCAACGGTCTGCTTCAAGCTACTATATATTTATGAGAGAAGACTTGGTGTCATGGAAATGCAAGAAATAGAGTACTGTTGCAAGGTCAAGTACTGAATCTGAGTAAAAGGCAATGGCGTATACTAAATGTGAGCTAGTTTGGTTAAAGCATCTTCTCATGGAGCTTGGTTTCGCACACTCGTCTCCTATGGAATTAATGTATGATAATTAAGTAGTCATTCATATTGGTTTCGCACACTCGTCTCCTATGGAATTAATGTATGATAATTAAGTAGTCATTCATATTGCGTCTAATCTCGTCTTCCATGAGAGAATCAAACATATCGAAATCGATTGTCACTTTGTTCGTAAGAAGCTTCAAGAAGGCTTGATCAAGACCCCATATATTAAATCAGAAGATTAACTTGCTGATTTATTCACTAAACCTCTAGGAGGATCTAAAGTAAACTCTATATGTAACAAGCTTGAAGTTTATGATATGTATGCTCTAGCTTGAGGGGGAATATTGAGAAAGGTCATGTGTATTTTATAAACGTAATATTTATGCTTTATTCCTAGGGATTTACTCCTATTTATTTCTAGGGATTTACTTTCCTTGTATACTTCACCCATTCATTATATAAAGGTCTTGTGATTATCAAGCCCTCATTTTCTCCCCTAATATTCTCTAACACGAATAATGAGGTGAAGATATAGAGTCATTGAGCAACCAAGAAAACTTCAGGAAAATCAAATGCATAAGCCTTACTGACATCAATTTTCAAAATCATCCTTTCAGTATAAGAATTTAATTTTTTATTCTGGCTATACAGTTTGGAGAGCTGCAAGTTGAAGTGACACCAGGGAATGCCAGCATTGGAGCTGCTATTGGTTTTGTTTTTGGGTAAACTATTGAATTATACTGTGAGTTTCCTGTTCTAATTTCTTGAGACACCTGGCTGTAGTGTATTTAACTACTCCATGTTTGAAACGTAGGGTTCTTTCCTGGGAAATAGCTCAGGGCATTCAAAGCATTCCAGAAGGCTCACTGCAGTATGCTAATGACAATGCTTTGCTTCTGGCCAAGGTACTGGAAGCAGATTTTACTTTTATTATCTTTTTCCTTTTCTGATGACCTCAGAAGTTGTTTGTTCAACAACTTTCTTGGTTGGTGAGGCTTGATTTCAAGTCTTCTATGCAGTCCTTAAGGGGAGCTCTACTGGCACTTTTCTATTCTTCAACGGTGTTGTCCGCTTTCACTACTGTTGGACTCATCTTACTCGCAAGGCAACTGAAGACAAAGGATAAGTGATGTTGCCCCAGTTCTCTGGCAAACCTTTGATTAGGCGTCCTTTGGCAAGGACTATGTCAAAAATGGGAAGAAGGTCTGATTGGTCAATTTGTTGAGAATGTACAGAAGCTAAGCAACTACTGCATGTAGCATGCTTTTGTTTAGTGTCATGTCACCAATTGTGCAGAATAGTCAAGCACAGTTCCAGAGGCTAATACACTTAGTTTGCTTGTTGAATTTCGTCCTCAACCACTTATTGCAGTACTTAAATGATCAAAATACTTGAGTAAACAATAGCAAACTTCAAACTAAAGGAAATCCCAATGGAGCACTTAGGAGCTTAATTATCTCAGACACTTCCTTGAGGTAGCAGTTGTTGCTGAATGTTTGGCATATTTCCACAGTTACTGGTTGCGGTTCAAATGAGAAACTGGTACGCAGGTACTTGGATCCCACAACTTCTGAAGAATTAGTTAATTCCGCTGATACTTGTTCACATATTGGCAGGAATTTAACGATTCTATGCAGCTTGGATGTGCAAGAGTGCTCCGATACACTCGTCAGTGTAAAGCTTTTTTCAACTAATGAAGAGGTCATTCTTATTCATGTGAAAGTAACTCGTATGGTAATCCTGATATAATATCATTGTCCTACGGTGGCTTGGTTTACCTTTTTATATGATCTGTGTATTAGCCCCTGTTGTTCATCATAAGTGGGTGAATTGGAAAACTATGCGGCAACTTGCCTTTGTGAGTATTGACTTCCCTATTACTACGTTTGCATTTTAAAAAATCTAGATTCTTGAGACTTTGAGAAGGGCATACAGATCCCATCACTGTCTGATGATGCAGAAGCCTGATATTTTGTGGTAGAACTTTCTTCTTCACGTTTTAATATGTAGATTCTTCTAGTTTTGAGAAAAGTCTATAGAGATTCCATCACCGTCTGATGATGCACAAGCATGGTTTTAGGTGGGAGTATTTTAAGCCTGCGCTTTGTAAATTCAGGCTTATGTCATGGATGATCCATAATTGTGCTAGATGAAAATTGGGGGGCCAATTGTCTTCTGGATGGAGTCATCAAATGACCCGTAAAATGTCCGAGAAGCAGCGTAAGTCGCATCTCCAAGCCCATCGGGATTAAACTATATCCAAAGATTGCATGTCCTCGGTTGTTGACCGTGTTTGTTTATAATGAATCTCTTCAGGGCATTGGTATATACTATATGATGCATCTCTCTGCAGGTGGTCAGTTTGGGTGACGACAGACCCTTCCATATCTGTTCTGCTTGGCCACTTGCTCTACTTGGAATGGAACATAATAAACAATATTAAGAATACATTATCGTTGATCAGCACTGGTTTTTATTATTAACCCACAACTTGCATTTTAAACTGAAGCCTATTAAGTCATATATAACAGGGAACGCCCACTGGAATCAAATTTGCTGGCTGCTGAGATAGAATAATGTACGCATCAAATCTGGACCACAGGTTTGTGAATTTTGCAAATATTTTGATGAACCTAAGCAATAGAGACATGTCGGGCCTCCCTCCCTACTTAAGACTCCATGTTAGTCTTTGATTCTTACAGGGAGACATATACTTTACCAGTTTATTTATTTATTTTTTTTATGTTGTTTTGTGTCACACCAGAGATTCACTGTATCTTGAAATGAACTTTCTTCTTCTTCTTCTTCTTCTTCTTCTTCTTCTTTGTAGATGATTTTACCTTTGGGCTGATCAAGACAAATAATTCTGTTTTTGAATTAAAGCTTTTATTAATTTGTCGAAGGAGTTTCAAGGGTATCTAGAATATATTGATAATTAATTAATTATTCTATGCAGGAAACTTGATTCAGGAGGAAAATGGAAGCTTCAAATACATTTACTAACATTTATGCACAAAACAACTGGACATTAGAAGGGCCCGTCAAACCTGCGTCATATCCTCTAAGAGACTATGAATTTATATTTTGATATTATTTTTCATCCAATAGATTGAAAAATGATTAAAAAAATAACAGGTTTGAATGTGTTTAAACACTCTTTTACCAAAATTAGAGATATATAAATCAGATAATTTACATGTATGAACTTGATATATATACAAAATATGAGTGATACATAAAAATCATATGATACATATGTAAAAATAAGGTTGTAAAACTATTACTAATATATTCAATTGCATGTATAAGTTTAAACCTTTAAAATATTTATGCAAAGACTTAAAAAATTAGAATACAGATGGTTATAAACATTTTAGCTTAGTTTTACATACTATCTTATGAAATTTAATGTTTTTGTTTGTACATATTTTATTTTCTTAAATAAAACCAATATTATGTTCTCGAGTTTTTTAAAAAAAATTAATTGTTTAATAGTAACATATCACTGATATGTATACGTATGGTTTGTATGAGACAAGTATGCTAACTTTTTTTTTCTGCTTATTTATTGTTATTTCATTTATTTCCTTTTTATAATTTTTTTCTTACTTCACACTCAATTTTCCAGATATATATAATTATGAATAAATATAGTAGAAGCATACTGTATAAGTTTAAAGGTACAAGTTTATATATAACTAATAATACATGTGGCGTTATTTGCCCAAATAAATTATTCTTTTGTACATATGATTGCATGTTGGTAGAAGTATGTTTACATGTTTTTACATATTATGCTTTGATATAAAATATTTTGTACTACAAGTTAAGTGACTTATGATCTTATACATATACACAACTTAGCTTGCTGACTATGCACAAACATATGGTACAAAATTCCTAAGACATGCGTGCAAATACATATACCAAATTAGGAGTACATCCCAAACGCTTCAGGGATGGGGAAAGGATAGAATGCTCCTGGATCACGTGCTACACCCCAAGTTTCTGACTATTTACAGTTTTGCCACTAGCTCCTTTTGGCGTCCTCTCCCACCCGGTAGCTCTGCTCCTCCTCCGTGTTGTCCTTGAAATCTCAAACCGTCGCTCCTCCTCTCCCAAAGCATTGTAGTTCAGTTCTTCCGGTGCTTCACCAGCCACGCCTCAAAGATCGCCTTCATCTCCGCCTTGAACCGTCCGGGAACGCCGTGCATCTCACTGTTGGCGATGATCGTAAAATCAACGGCCAGCGACGAAGTGAACAATGTCACCGGGAGGAGCATCGCCATCGTCAATCTTCGCGAACCAATTTTCCAGTTGAATGGAGAATCGGGTCACAAATTTGAGGCGAATCGATAGAGCGGCTCTTGCAGGAAGCCGAGCCCGATTGGCTCTTACCGGCTATTTCCCTTGGGCATACCTTAATTTCCTACTTATTATCTTCCAATTTTGTTTTATTGGCTCCGCTCCTGGACTCATCCCCATCTTTCTCCGTATTAATAGATTTGCCTTTACCGATTGAAAAAAAGGGAGACTCAAACAGAGGACATGAATAGGTTTGTAAGCCAAAAGCTTGCGCAAGAAATTGAAGCGAAAATATTAAGTTAATATTTATAATATTTACCAAATGCTAATTTATTTCCGGTTACTAAAACGTTTTCTTTCAAAATTGGTGTTATTTACACTTTCATCCTCTTCGTTAGAAATGTGCAAATAAATATTGTTCCATTTATATAAATACGTTTATTTGTATATATTATTTATTTCATAAAATATATTGTACGTAAATAATATTATTCCATTTAAAAAAAAGTGTTGCTTGATTCATACAAAATGTGTTATTCTGTAATATGTTACTCATTTCATAAAAAATGTTGTTTGTAAATTTTGATGTTCTTTTCAGTATGAAATGTTGTTCCATTTAAAAAAATTTACTATTCTGTCAAATGTTGTTCATTTCATATTATGTGTTATTTGTACATACGTTATTCCATTTAATAGGAAATGTTGTGTTTATTCAGGTAAATTTACTATTCTATAAAATGTTATTCCTTTTAGAAAAAATTGTTGTTTCATTCTTATAAATGTACTGTTCTGTATAAGAAATAATGTTTGTAAATAATGTTGTTTGATTCAATAAGAAATTTTGTTCCATTTTTATAAATTTGTTGTTCTCTAAAGTATTGTTCATTTTGTAAAATATGTTATTCAAAATATGATAACAAACTTATAAAAAGTGTAAGTATTGTTCATTTTGGAAGATGTGTTATTCAAAATATGGTAACAATCTACAAAAAGTGTACTCATTTCATAAAATATGTTGTTCATTTTCAGTAAAAAGTATTGTTTTATTCACACAAATGCATTATTCTGTAAAATATTTTTTATTTCGAAAAAATGTGGCGTACAATTATACAATATATAATGTGTTGTTCTGTAAAAAGTACTTTTTTTTATGGTCAGAATAAAAAGAGAATTAAGAGACTACATAAGCTGCAAAGTTGTGGGCTGAAGTGACATGCTCTTAAGACATTACCATTGAGCAGTGATTGAAATTCTCTATTTGATGTAAAATATCTTAAATGAAACTTACCAAAATGGGAATGAGAGGAATTGATCCTCAAAGGGTAGCAAGAACTTAAGTGCAATATGAAAGGATAGTAATATCATGAATTCCTAAGTGGACAGTTTCTGAAAGAGCCTCATTCAAAGTAGCCAATTCAGCATGCAAAACTAAAAAACAAGCTTGAAGAAGAAACCCATCTTACAACTTTGGAGGTCTAGGAATTCCCATCCAAACCTAAGTAGCAACACCAAGCCTGCTTTCCGATGTCAAGCTTCATTAACCACAAAAATTTGAGGCATAAAATGGTAACGTAAATGATGTTTAGAACCCCGAGAATGACAAAGTAGATTCGAATTGTCATGAGGAATATTTTCAACAAGATGCCTATAGTTTCTGACTTTCAAGATTGTTCATTTTACAAAATGTACTATTCAAAAAAACAGTGATATTTTTATAAATAATATAAAAGTAAATGAGTGGCGAACTACACCAAATATACCCTATCGCTATTCTTATCATCTTTTACTCTATCTTAATTTTCAATCTAAAATCCTCCGTAATCAAAGAAAAATATTCTTCATAGAGGGCTATCATCATTGTCGTCCACCGATGCACTGCCCCCACTGTCACCTACTCCTGCCAGCACCTCCGATTTGTTGGAAAAGGGAAATAGAACTTTTATCATAATTCAAACCTCTAATACTGTTGCATGAGATAATAAACATGTTGCCACTGACCACTGTGGTGGAGTCCCCTTTAAGACGAGATGACCCCTACCCATTGTTGGAGCTTGACCAACAAACATAAATGATGAATAGTAACATTGAGGCAGAGATGATCTATTCTTCTCTTTTGTCTAAAGTAATGGTTAATTGAGGGACATATGAAAATAGATTTAAAGATAATGAGCAATATAAGAATTTTTGTGTATGGATAAATATGAAAAGTTGGGTGTATATTTGAAAATTTTCATTAAAAGCATAGACTATTACACTCTTTTTGGGTTCCTTTGGTTGCTTGGAGTTGGATGATGATAGATAGGATAAATTTTATCTCATCCAGACACTCAAACTCATTTTGTTTTTTCCTGTTGTGAGGGATAGGAATGTAGTCATCTCGCCTACACCGGAGGGGATGTTGCCATATCCCATCCCATCCCGTTCTCCATCACCTCATCTAGGACATCTCATCGCATCCCTGATAATCCTAGCAACCACAATGAGCCCTTTATTATCAGATATTCTTGTGTTATGTTACATTCATATTGTTTAGTTACAACTATTTAATAAAAAAATCTAAGGTTCTTCTTTTAGCTGAAATATATGGTACTTAATGTATGTACTATCAAATTGCGCACTTATTTGATCATTATTATTATTATTATTATTTTGGCGGTCTCTGTCGCAGAATTATGCACCTAGTATTTCATTAGGGTTGGGAACGGTTTTTGTACATAAAAGGTTGAAATCTGACCAAACAGTTTTCAAATAGTTTTTTAAGTTCTACTTATTTCAAAACTCAATTTATTTCAGGGAAAATGGCAAATTCAATTCACTCGATGAAGTTTACTCAAGAAAATTGCTTGCAAATGATTACCGGTTAAAAAGGAAAAGAAAACGAAAGACCTTAGTAAAACAATGGAGAATGAGGCTTTGGTAAAGCCTAATTATCAAACAAGGGCGGGATAAATAAACATTTATCTAAATAATAAAAAAGATTCTTGCAAGCTTCTTTTATTTTCATAACCACCAAAAACTGCAAAGGCGTCAGGCATAAATCTGATTTCTATAATGCAAATTATAACTAACTATTCGTGGACTTAAATTTTACCTCAAATCAAATTTAATTTCATGCTCCAGAAAGAATAAATATAAAATAAAAGTTAGTAAGACTTACACCATTTAATAACTTACGTAATCAAAGATATATGCTAAAACCTTGTTGGATTTAACATTTTATTTATGTAAATATTATAGATTAATTGAAATTTTCTATTATTGTTCATCTAAAAATGATATTTATGTTCGGAAGTTTTTAATACATAAATTTATTGAAGAAATTCGTTATACAATACTATAACTACATAAAAAAAAATGCAGAAAACACTTGAGTTCGGTTTGATTTCAACCCACTACTAAAAAAAAGCATATTTCCAGCGGCTATTTCCAACGGCTTGCCGTTGGAAATTCTCATATTTCCAACGCGAAGCCGTTGGAAATCAGCCATTGGAAATTCATCCGTTGGAAGTCCATATTCCAACAGCCCAAGTTATAACCGTTGGTAATTCCAACTGTCAGCCATTGGAATCTGAACCGTTGGAAATTTCCAACGGCTGTTATTTTTTTTATTTTTTTCAAATTTCCAACGGCCGAGGCCGTTGGAAAATTATTTCCGAAAAACAAAAAAAATAAATGATTAATTATTATATATTTATTACTTTAAATTTAACAAATGAATATTTTACATTAATTACAAAAATTAAAATTATTATTACTAAAATTATATTTACATTATTACAAAAAAATTAAAAATCACAAAAATACAAAATCTAACCGAACTAACCCAAATCAACCAAATTAAAAATACAAACAGATTTAAACAAAATAAAAAAACATGCTGAACCAATAAACTAGCTCGCTTTCTATATGCTGAAAACAACTTGGGGCCCCTAAAAAACCATGAAGAATGTCCATTCAAAGACCCAGCCAAGTTCAATATCTACATCAGACCTGCACAGAAAAGATATTATTACAAAAGAATTGGGTTAGAGGAACTACCCACAAATCAACATAAAAATTAAGGCATAACATTATCGAATAGCTTAAAGCAAAATCTTTTATGTTCTTTCTCCACACATGAGATCAGGATCAAACCATCGAACCACAAAAAATAAAAAACTTAGAACAAATATGAACTAAAAATCAATTACCCAAACAGATCTAACCAAAATCCAAAATAAAAGATTATAACAAAATTGAACACAAATCAAAAAATCGAAACAGGTCTATGTATACAAAATCAAAAACAGATCTGAACCCATCTCGGTCTCAGCCACCGAGGACGGCATGGAGGCCGTGCCGGCGAGGAGGACGTGGAACAGATTGAAACGGTGGAAGAATGCCAGAGACGGAGACAGCGAAGCGGATGAAGACGGCGACGGCGAGGCGGAAGGGCTGGCGACGCCGATGAGCACATCGCTTGTGGAGGCTGAACCGTGCAAAAAGGAGGCGAGGTACGATGCTGATGAGCACGGCGGAGAAGAGAGACGACGGCGACGACGAGGCAGTTAACCGGGCGGAGACTGTGAAACGCGAGAGGAGGGGGAAAGGCTGAGACCGAGGGAGAGGGAGAGATGGAGACGAGGAAGGCGAGGGGAGGCAGAGACGGAGAGGGCGAGTGGAGGGAGAGACGGAGACGAGGAGGCAGAGGGAGAAAAGGTTTAGAGAGGTGGTGGGAGGTAACTGGTAGTATTTATAATTAGGGTTAGTTACGCTTGGGTTTGGGCTTTTTTGGCCTAATAAATAATTTTTTTGGGCTGAAAAAAATTATATAAATATAAATATCATAATATAAATTTATGTTTATTGATTAACATTTTATTTTATCTTAATTTTGAGTTAAGATTTTTAAATGTTATGTTCTTATCATTAAAACAATTAATTATGATCAAAACATAAAACTGTGAAACATAATATTGTACATTATCTGAAATGATAAATATTTTTTTTGTGATTAAAGAATAACTGACTAAAAAATTTTATCTCTTATCAATTTAAATTATAATTTTTAATATAGTTGAAAAGTTTATTTTAAAAGATTAACTTTTAATTTTAGAAATTATTGACCAAATCAATTCATTAAATCATAGAGCTTTTTTTTTTTTACCTTTACTACGTTAATGATAACTAATGTTTTACTTTAGAAAATAACACATCATAAAAAAATTTTAAATTGTGTTGAATTTATGTTAATCAATGAATGGTTTAACCAATAATAATAATAATAATAATAATAATAATAATAATAATAATATGTATGGCATATACATCATATATCATATACTATGTATAAATATAATAATAATAATGTGTAAGATATATATACGTATTAATATATATGTATTATGGTAAATATATATAAATATCAATATCAATGCAATATAAATATGTATACATATAAATGTGTGTGTATTTTCCAACAGCCTAGGCAGTTGGAAAAATAAATAAAATTTTCCAACTGCCCAGGCAGTTGGAAAAGTAAAATATATAAATGTGTGTATATTTTCCAACGGCCTCAGCAGTTGGAAAAATAAAAAAAAAATTACCAACTGCCTAAGCAGTTGGAAAAGTTAAATATATAAATGTGTGTTTTTTCCAACGGCCTAGGCAGTTGGAAAAATAAAAAAAATTTCCAACTGCCTAGGCAGTTGGAAAAGTAAAATGTATATGTGTATTTTTCAACGGCCTCGGCAGTTGGAAAAATAAAAAAAATTTCCAACGGCTTAGGCAGTTGGAAAAATAAAAAAATTCTAATAGTTGGAAAAGTAAAAATAGTTTCCAACGGCCTAACAATAAATGTTGAGTTACACTTAACTTACATATTTTCCAACGGTTTAGGCTGTTGGAAAGGTGCCCGTTGGAAATTTTTCAACACTTCCAACAGCCAAGCAGTTGGAGAAATTTTTTTCCCAAGGATCATTTTTTTGACCGTTGGAAAATTGCCCGTTGGAAAAAAGGATTTTTTTAGTAGTCTTGTTGCCCGTTGGAAAAAAGGACCAACCAAAATTCGCAAGTCTTGTTTCCAGGAGCAACATTCATATGTAACAAAATGTTATGCATTCTACCAACAATATCTCAACATCCAGAAGCAACATTCATGTAACAATTAAGTCTTCCAAACACAAGAAAGATTTAATAAGAAAAACAATTCCAAAATTCACCATAAAACCATACATATGCAAACCTAAAAACTAGGGTTCAATATGGCAAACCAATAGCCAAAAATCATAAGCGCTTGAACAGAAGAAAGCGAAAACTATCTATAATTCCCTTTGCCATTCTAATTTTAACTATTCTCAAGTCTCATATTAGCTAGCAGACCTACGAAACTTAGTAAACAAAATCAATATAATTATCAATTGGTCTAACGTTATCAATTTTAAGAAAGTGTTGGGTTAGGTTAAATTAAAGTTTTTCATTTTGTTTCTAAAATATACACATTATCTTTTTTTTTATATTGTCTGGTAATAACTTCTAAAATTTTAATTTAAATTATACAGTAGTTATATTCCAGTTTTTAATATTAGCATGGTACTAACAGCTATTTGATATTTTAAAATACAATTTCACAACTACAGATTCAAAAAAATCAATAACTTAAACTATTTATTAATTGTAAGAAAATTATTGAACCAACTAGATTTATTTGAAGATGATCACCATATATTTTAAATTATGATTTCAAAAAATTTATAAAAAACTATAAAAATAGCTTGGGCCAAAGTATGTATTTATAAATTAGGTAGGATGCAATTAGCCCTCTACTTATATTTGTTAATCGGCTCATCCATTTATCGTCCATTGGTATAAGCATTACAATTGGTATCAACCCCATTCACATAAAGTCGCTCTATGAATCTCAAACATAAAAACTTTCTACCGCCCCTCCAAAACCTATTCTCATCTACGGTCTCTCTTACTCTTATCTATTATTTCCACTACTAAAAAAATCATTGGGCCATTTTCCAATGGCCAAGCCGTTGGAAATTTCCAATGTACTAGGCCATTGGAAACTGTGAAAAAATTGACCTCTTATGGAAAAAAATCTCCAACGGTTTGACCGTTGGAAGTGTTGAAAAATTGCCCACGGGCACCATTTCAACGGCCTAAACCGTTGGAAAATAGTTAGTTAAACTGTACATCTTAGTATTTATTCTTTCCAACGGCTAAATATTTTTATTTATCCAATGGCTCTGGCCATTGGAAAATATTTTTATTTTTCCAACTGCCTAGGCCGTTGGAAAACATATAAATTAAAATGTGCATCTCAGTATTTATTTTTTCCAATGGCTTTGACCGTTGGAAAATATTTAAATTTTTCCAACTGCCTAAGTCGTTGGAAAATATATAAGTTAAAATGTGCATCTCAGTATTTATTGTTTTCAATAGCTTTGCCCGTTGGAAAATATTTTTATTTTTCCAACTGCCTAGGCTGTAGGAAAATATATAAGTTAAAATGTCCATCTCGGTATTTATTGTTTCCAACGGATCTAGCCGTTGGAAAATATTTTTATTTTTCCAACTGTCTAAGCCTTTAAAAAATATAAGTTAAAATGTCCATCTCAGTATTTATCATAATATATTAGTATAATAATAATTTATCATAATATATCATATATAAATATTTATAAATCAAATAATAATTATAGTCATACGTTAATTATAAATTATGCTATATATATATGATATTTATTGATATTGTATTTATGTTGTTCTATGTATATATGTCATACAGCACATATTAATTGTTTGATAATAATAATAATAATAATTATTATTATTATTATAAAAATATAATAATAACTATATCACTATATAACCCAACTTATTAGGCCCAAATTGGCCCAAAACTAACCTAGCTATATACCCCTCACCCTTACCCTCACCCTCACCCTCTCGCCACCTCTGCTCTCTTCTCCATCTCGACCTCTCCCTCGCCACTCTCCTTTCCCTGCTCTCTCCCTTTCCCTCTGCTCTCTCCGTTCTCTGCTCTCTTCGTCTCGCCTCTCTATGTTCTAGGCTCTCCGTCTCGGCACTCCATCTGCTCTCCGTCTCGACGCTCTGTCTCAGTTCTCCGTCTGCTTGCTTGTCTGCCCTTCATCGCTGCGCTTCCCTCGTCGGTCATCGCCTAGATCTGCACCAGATCCGTCGTTCTCCTTTCTGTTCGTCGCTGCTCGCGCCCAAATCCATTCATCGCCGTCGTTCCTCACTCCGCCACCCTTCTCGACCGCCGCATTTGCAGATCCACCGTTTCAATTTTTGTTCTTTGTTTTTTCAATTTTAGGGATCTCTGTTGTATTTGTTGTGTTTTATTTTATATTAGTGCATATTTATTTTCAGTATAATTTTTCTTATTTTTTGCTGTTTATGTAATTTTTCTGATTTTGTTATTTTATGTATTTTTTATAATTTTGTGGTTTTTTTAACTTTGAATTTTTTTTTGTAATATAAGATATAATTTTTTAATTTTTTTGTTATCTTATAAAATATAAAATATACATATTTTTTTATTTTCATACAAAAGGTTCCCAACAGCCTAAACAGTTGGAAAAAAGGCTAAATTTGCAGTTGGAAAAATGGCTAAATTTTCGGAAACGTGAAAAAAAAAAAATTAGTGCAACCGTTGAAAATTTCCAACGGCTGACAGTTGGAATTTCCAACTGCTCTCATCTAGGCCGTTGGAATCTAAACTTCCAACACATTGATTACCAACGGCTTGGTTTCCAACGGTTTCACATTGAAAACTTCAAAATTTCCAACAGCTTGCCGTTGGAAGTGGCAGTTGGAAAAAAAACCCTTTTTTAATAGTGTTCTGGTCAAATTTAGATTTTGATCTAGATCTAGCTGATTCTCTTTCATTCCCTTTGTTACTTGACTAACCTTGTGTGATATCATCTATTATATTTTATGGTGGATACAATTTCTTTCAAATCCTAGTGTTTAAGAGAGTTCTTAATAACTCTTATAATATAGATATTCAATTAGAGGCATGAAGTGATAAATCTATGTTTCCTCTTGGATTCACCAAAATATCAACCTTATTAGGTTGTCTTAATGCATGACAACAGATGTGGAAACGATTACATAGAAACAAAATTAGTTTTTTTATCTTTTTAGGTTTTATACATAGTCTTTTACTTTTTATATATGCCCTTTTCAATCCTCTGATATTTAGTTGGTTTCAGCACTGTCTGGATTGTCAGCTTAATCTTGACCACTACAACACAGATTCCAAATCGCGACTGAAAGTTTAGTCGTAGTTAGTTGCAATATTGGATATAAGCGATTGCTTCGGGACTGATAATTGTAGTCCCATTTTTCCAAGTCACAATTAGTTTGCGACTGAATCTTGACTACAGGAAGCAACTGAACATTTCAGTCAAGAATCAGTCGTGAATTTTATAGGCGGTCATAAACCTTGCAATTGATTAGCAGCTGCCATACTCAATCACTTCATTGATTGTATTTTTTTTAGATAGAATATATTTTAATTTAATATAATGGTTATTTAATTAACATTATATAATCTAATTGATTATTTATTTTATTTTTTATTTAATTGATAGTTACATTAAATTTGTATATTAGCTTATTTAAATTATTATTAATACCAAAATATTCAAATAATGAAATTAAAATTTAAATAAAATAAATTTAGATTAATATAAAAGTCAACATACATACTCAAATATAAAATTCAAAAATCACAATTAAAAAAAAACTTAGATCTAGAGGTGAATAAAGCGGGGGAGGTTGAAAGTGAGGTAAAGGAGACCGAGGTAACGACGGTAAAGCCGAGGCTGAGGTGGAGGAGAAAAGGCGACGGCGGTGAGGCCAAGGCGAAAGTAGAAAAGACAGAGGCGACAGCAACAAGGCTGAGAAGGTGATTAAGTCGAACGGCGACAAGGTCGGGGGAGTCACAACGAGGAGGACGCGGAGGCTAGGTGGATGGGTGAAGAGAGAAACGGCAATGCTAACGGCTTGGTAAGGTGAGAAACAGCAGAGATGAATGGAGACGTGGACTTAGATGACGGACGGTGGACTGGCAAGGTGAACAGACGGCGATGTGAATAAGCGCTGTGAACTGGCAGACGAAGATGAAATATGAGAGTGAGATGAAAGTGAAAAGGTTCAAATGAAAGACAACTGAATAAAGGAAAATGAAAGTAGAAAGGAAGTAGTTGGACCAACTGAAAAATGTCAGTCGAGGTTCAGTCGGGTTACAGTCAAAGTTCAGTTGTGAAAGCCACGAATGCAGTCGGAGTTTAGTTGAAATTCAATTGCTCTATTAATCATTTTTCCAGCTTTTTTACTTTATATTTTCATATATACAAATACACACACACACACACACACACACATATACATATACATATACATACATACATGCATGAATGCATACATACATATATATAGTACAAATATAAAAATAAATATATGTTTATACGAATATAATTATATATATGATACAATCATAAATGTGTGTGTGTGTGTGTGTGTGTGTGTGTGTGTGTACATAATACATAATATAATTACATATATGGGACAATCATATATATATATATATATAATATATATATATATATATATATATAAGTTCATGAAATTTTTTCATATACATAATTTTAAAAATTAAAATTAATAAATAAATTATATCATATACAGGGAAGTAAGAACCATAAGAACAATTTTCATATATTAATAATGAATTAGAATCTAAACAGGCAAACCCTAAATTAACCCTTAAAACCTAAATTAAACCCTAAGACATAAAACCCTAAACACCCTAAGACCCTAAAACCCCAAACCCTAATTCTATATCCCTAGATCATAAATCTTAAACCTAATTATATACCATTAACCCTAATCCCTAAACCCTAGACACAAATCTTTAAACCCTAAACCCTAAATTCTAAACCATAATTAAACCCTAAAACAGATGCAAACCCTAACTACATACATACACAAAAACCTTAAACCCTAAATCATAAACCATAATTAAACCATAAACTCTAATTCCATACCCCTAAACCCTAAACACTTAATACAAACCATTATTGAAACATAAACCCTAATTAAACCCTAAACTATAAACTCTAAATACAAACCCTAATCAAATCCTAAACTCTAAGTATACCATAAACCCTACATGCAAACCCTAATTAAACCCTAAACCCTAAACCTAACTACTACTAACCCTAAACCCTAAATATACAAACCCTAACCCTAACAACCATTAATCCTAAACTCTTAACCCTAAATACAACCCTAAACCATAAACCCTAACCCTAACAACTATTAATCCTAAACTCTAAACCCTAAATACAAACCCTAAACCCTAAACCCTAATTATACCCTAAATCCTAAATGCAAACCCTAATTAAAACATAAACCCTAATTAAACCATAAACCGTAAATACAAACCCTATTAATTAAATCCTAAACCCTAAACCTAACTACCATTAACCCTAAAACCTAAACCCTAAATACAAAACCTAATTAAATCCAAAACCTTGCGCAAACTCTAAACCCTAATTAAACCCAAAACCTTAAATATAAACCTTAATCAAACCATAAACACTAAACCTAATTTATACCATTAACCCTAAACCCTAAACCTTAAACTTAATCTATATATACCTTTAACCCTAAATCCTAAACCCTAAATGCAAATCCCATACCCTAAATTTTAATACCCTAATACTTAATTAAATACCCTTAAACCATCTTAATTCTATATATATCCCTAAAACCTAAAAAAATTCTCCAACTCTAATTAATCATAAAAAAGCTCCAAATTAATCCTAAAATAAATCCGAAAACCCTAATATTAAATTGATTCAATTAATACCCCTAACTCTATACTAATTTCAAACCTTAAACCCTAAAGAAAAATCTCAAACCCTAAATCTATGTCCAATACCCTTAATCCCTTAAAAACCATAAATCCTAATTCTATATCCCTAAATCCTAAAAAAAAAAAATCAAACCCTAAAAGAAAAAAAATTTTAATACACATATCGTAAACTCTAAAAATATCTAAACCTAAAAACCCAAAACTTCTAAAAAAGCAACTGGAGGGTAACTGCAATCAAATCTCTTAAACATTTCTGACTGAAAGCATAGTAATATTTATGTGACTAAAACTTTCAATCACTTATGAGTCGCAGTCAAAAGTGAACATTTTTAATTCCGACTTATTAGTGACTGAAACACCTAGTCACTTATGTTTAGTCGCTATTTTGCTTTCATTTTGTAGTGGACTTTGTTCCACCTATTTGTGAGTTCTCTAATCTAGATTAATTTATTCTAGTTTATGTGGAATCTTCAGTGTGATTCGATTCTATTCTTTTCATTACATAATACAGGAATAATTAGCCTTTTAGTGGCCAATTTTATGTTTCTGTAGTTCTTTAGAGTCCTATGTTGTCGATAGTTTGTAAGACACCACTATCTAACTCACTTTTAATTAGAATAAACCATCTTTTATAAAAAAAATGTGTGCTAGTATTATTTTATTTATTTTTTTATGTAAATCTTATATTGGTTGGAAATTATCTTCTCAATCATCACTTGAAATTTTTTTTAAAGAAATAGTAATTATCTTAAGTAAAATTTTCATGTTTTCCTGTTTTCTAAAGGGCATCTTTTGGCCCCTTCTTAATCTCACAATATATACATTCCCCCATCACCATATTATTTGCTGCCCTTTTTTGTGGTGACTTGGCAATGCACCTTGTTCAGGAGCATAAATTCGATCGACTCGCATGCGCTGTTGTACTGACACACTATTTTGAATAGAATATGTGCCATATTTATATCCATATAATAAGCTCAAGCTAATTACCAATGTCGAAACTATACATACACACACACACACATGTGTGTGTGTGTATGTGCGTATCTGTGAGAGAGATGCAATGTTTTTTTAATTCATCAAAATTTAAATTTTAATCTTCATAAAACAAGTATTAATTCTCATATATATCAACTTCATAAATTTCTATCCGCTTATGGTGGTGTAACGTTGTAGTGGTAACAGGAGGCTTTTACTTACTTTTACAACTCATCCAAATGTTATAGATTTGAAAATTTATTCGGTATATCATACTGGTCAAGTTTTTTGGGAATTAATTTAAATTTTCTAACATTTTTATCTGATAATAGTATTTTTATCGACAAAATGTTCTGTGTTTGTGTTGTGTGTGTGTGTTCCGAAATTGTTATTTGAAAGCAATTTTAAATATTATTATATGGATAAATATGGTACATGTTCTATTCAAAATTGGGTAAAATCCACCGGGGGTCACCTAGCTTATTTTTTTGTCCTAAACGGGTACCTTACCTTCAAATTGTCCTACCGAGGTACCTTACCTCTTATCGCGTGTCCTATCTGGGTACTTTCCGTTGATTCCATCGTTAAGTCTCACAGAAATTGCTGACGTAACATTAATTAATGCTACAATAAACGTAAAATAATAACTTTGGACCCTAAACTTTTCTAATAACTAATTCTAACCCTTAAACTTCCACCAAAATCATTTTAGCCACCGTCAACCTCTTCCTCTATCGCCCACCATCCCAGCCGCCCTCAACCTCTACGTCGTCCTCCCCGTCGTCCGCAGTATCCTCCGATTTGTCCTCCGCAGCTTTCGACAATTTGATCATCTTCAAGGCATTGACGATTTAAATCTCGATGAACCGGCTTCGGCTCAGTCCTCTTCTGTCTCTGCCCCGCAAAAGCTGGATGATCTTAATCCTCCCGATTTCAAAATTGTTGATAAGGGAGTGGAGATTTCGGAGAAAGAGATGGGAGATGTAGAGTCTCAGGGAACGGCGGAAGACAAGCCTACTTCCAGTGAAGTAGTCAAAGAGGTGTTGCTTGACGACCAGCTTCACATGACCAGATTAACGGAGCTCGATTCCATTGCCCAGCAGATCAAAGCACTTGAATCGATGATGGTCCAGAGGAAGGCGCTGAAAGATGAAGATACAGAATCACAAAGACTAGATGCAGAGGAAGAAAACGTGACCCGCGAATTCCTTCAGATGCTAGACGACGAAGAGCTTAGTGAGTTTGACGGTGATCAAATCCCTCTCGCTCCTCGCCGCGACCTGCCTGTCATCGGCGCCGCCGTCTATGGCCGCGGAAATGGAGAAAGCGGCACTCTTTGACTTCAATTTGACGCTGCCCATCATGATGGTCCAGTTCCTTCTCCTGATGTTCGCTCTGGACAAGATCTACTACACCCCGCTGGGGAAGTTCATGGACGAGAGGGACGCGGACATTAAAGCGAAGCTGGAGAGCGTAAAGGACACGTCGGAGGAGGTGAAGGCGATGGATGAGAAAGCGGCTGCGATCATGAAGGCGGCGAGGGCGGAGATAGCGGCGGCGCTGAACAAGATGAAGATGGAGACCCAGAAAGAGGTGGACGAGAGGATAGCTGAGGGAAAGAAGAAGGTGGATGTGGAGCTGATGGAGGCTCTGATCAATCTGGAGAGGCAGAAAGAAGAGACCATTAAAGCCCTGGATTCCCAGATTGCGGCCCTAAGTGAAGAGATTGTGAAGAAAGTTCTTCCCCTGTAATTGAATCGCATAGTGTACGTCCTGTAATTAAGCACTCGTCAATGCCTTGAAGATGATCAAATTGTCGAAAGCTGCGGAGGATAAATCAGAGAATACTGCGGAGGACGGGGAGGACGACGTAGAGGTCGAGGGCGGCTGGGATGGTGGGCGACAGAGGAAGAGGTTGACGGTGGCTAAAATGATTTTGGTGGAAGTTTAAGGGTTAGAATTAGTTATTAGAAAAGTTTAGGGTCCAAAGTTATTATTTTACGTTTATTGTAGCATTAATTAATGCCACGTCAGCAATTTCCGTGAGACTTAACGATGGAATCAACGGAACGTACCCAGATAGGACACGCGATACGAGGTAAGGTACCTCAGTAGGACAATTTGAAGGTAAGGTACCTGTTTAGGACAAAAAAATAAGCTAGGTGACCCCGGGTAGATTTTACCCATTCAAAATTCATTCGAAGTTGTCAGACATATTGCAGCATTCGCAAAATAATAATAATATAAAATAAGCGCGTATCATATCCCAAAATCACAAAAGAAAAGAATATGATATCCTGACAATTTTTAGTATTGAACAGGAACATGTTTTCGATTTATGCATATATATGTTTATTGCTGACGAAAAAGAACACGTAAAAGCTATTAATTGTACAACACAATATTCATTAAAATAACCAAAAATACCTAAAATTTGTCAACCTTAGGGTAAATTACATTTACCCTCTTGAGGTTATGTAGTATTTATACTTATTCTCATATTTTAAAAATATACACTTTACCACTTATAAAATTAACTCCGTCCAGCTGCTCGTTAGTAAAAGACAAAAAAGGCCATTAATTGTTGATGGAGCAAGTTACAAGTTGTGATTGGTACATCTGTGAATTTAAAATGAGGGGTCTAGGCTAAATATGAGATAATAAGAATAATCGATCTAACAAACAGTTAAGAATAGAGAAAAGATTGTACGGCTAAGATTGAATGTAACTTAGATCAAAAGGCCAAAAAACAAACCTACTTTTGGCCATCGAACACAGGTGACTCAAATAGTTCACCCCTTAAATATCAACTTGGTCCAACTCATCCCCTGAACTTGCAAAATTTGTGCACTTTACCTCTTGTTGCCCTTATGCTCATCACGTGATGGTGTTGCAATTAACACTGCTTCTCACTATTACAATGACTGTGTTAGGAGCTCGAGTTGGCATTGATGCATCATTGTCTAACAGGTCAAGAGAAATCCCAGATGGGTCGGCCCATGACCAAGAAATGGTCGTGACTCATGTCCCTTCCCCCAATGTGGGGCAATTCGAACTTGAGAAAATCAAATAAAGCAAGGTCGTGCCAAGAGCTGGAGTTGGCATCAATGCTATACCAGTCTCAGAAAGTATTGACAACGACGTAGTAAAGGAGAAAGATGACGGAGATGAGATTTGAGTTGGCTGTCAAACAAGGGTACTCAAGGTTTGGCTATGAAAAAATAGCTCAGGGAGGAAGGAGTTGGTGCAACACTAGCTGTTGGAGTTCTTGTGAGTCTTGTGGCCCAAGCTATAGCTGGCGAGATAAGAATAGAAGTCTTCAAAAGGAGGATAGGTAGACTAGTTTAAGAAGGGATGGACGTTGAAGGGCGAAGGGACACGTAGGATGTAGATTCAACAACTAGTACACTCATAGTCAATGACGTGCGGCATGTTGATCGATGAAATGTCAATTGTGGTGACCATAAAGAACAAAAAAACAAAAACAAAAAAAAAAAAAAAAGGTGATGGTGGCAGTCATGGAAGGCGAGGGATTGAAGTGGGAGTTGTGAGGTTTAGATTTGGTATTTGTTTACGAATTGATCAAAATCAGTGGAAATGAGAAGAAAAATAAAGGAACAATGAAATGCAAGCAAGGAAGAGGAACAGTGAATTGAACCCAAATCCATCATGAACTGGAATGAGGAGATGACTTGTAACTGCAAGAAACAGTTAATTTTAGCACTGTCAGACATGCCAAGCATGAAAGTGAAAAAGGGTGAAGTGTACCAATTTTTTGAAAGTTTAGGAGGTAAGTTGGATAAAATTAAAGTTAATTTGTTTTAACTTAAGTCAACTAATATTTTACTTTTACATCTTTTTTGCCTGAAATTAATTTTATTTGAAAACCAATATTATATAGATACAATAATATATTTGAAAGTAAATTTTTATGATATTGTTAAATTTTTATAAATTTTTTAATACATTAAATTAGAAAAAATTCATAAAATATTTAGTGAGATTGTAAAATTTATATTTTTAATGGATTATTTTAGCTACATAATATTAATTTTTAATTAAAATTAATTTCTAATAAAAAATATAAAAATAAAAATAAATAATTTAATATTTAATTAATTTAAGTTAGAACGAACTTAGTGTAATTTTGAGGAGGTAAACTGCTCGGGCCACTCGAGTTTGACCAATCAAAAAAATGCTTTTAGGCCAAACAAAAAAGAGCCCTTCAATCTCTCGACAACTACATAGCCGAAACCTCTGCTCACTAGCCCTCTACCTGCTACGACGCCTGAAAAACATTCAACGATGTCTCCTCCGCCTCTACAAGTGCTTCTCTGACCTCTCCCTCTCCTCTCTGTTATCTCTTCCGACTGCCAAAGGCTCAAATTTCCTACCTTCCTTAGAGCAATCTCATCGAAAACATTCTAGATTCTTCCATCGGAATCGCTAGTTTCTCCGATTGATTTTATTATGCTTGAAATCTGACTGGAAGTGGAATTTCCTATATACTGAAAAATAAAAAAGAAATACAAAGAAGGAAGGGGGAATTTAAATCAGGAGAGTGTGGAGGCGGCGAACCCAGCTAACCTATTGCTTTTGGCGAACACAGGCCAAGCCAGCTCGATGCCCAATAACAGCAAATTGGACAGAGGCGGCGAAGGCCAAAATCATGATAGGCTTCAAAACGATGTCATCATCCGCCGACGAGCAACAGGCTTCTTCCAACTCAGAGAGCCAAGACGAAGATTTGCCTAGAATGCGCTGGAAAAAGCTGGCAAGCAATGATTTTTTGGGTGTGAACGGGCATTTTGAGCTCTGTTTCTTTCAGGTTGGAACTCCGAAGACGCCATGAAGCGGGGCAAAACTGAAGGAAGACTAGCAGGCGCTCCATCCCCTAAAATTATCAAATAAAAGTAAATAAATTTTACTCCCTTCTTAAAATTTGATCAGACATACTTATAAGTAAATACATTTTAATTATTTCTTAAAATTGATCAAATATATTTGTAAGAATTATAACTTAAAAAATTAGTTATTTTGATCCATCCTTTATAAAAAGTCACGAAGGCTGTTGGCGGAGGCGGCTGGTTAATAGGTGGAGCCAGAGCCTAAAATCAGAAGGGCAAACTCGGGTTTAATGTTTTCCATTGTTGTGGGGCCCACAATTGTAACACCCAGCTGCATGAAGTCAACCACCCTGCACTGTAGGATCTAAAGTGTACATTTCTAATATATGGGGGACATACAGGGTATAAGTATAACCGTAAATGTAATTTGCTCTAAGTTTTATTTTAATCCTCTCAAAAGTGTTGTCAACATACATATTACTGCTAGTGGTGTTCCATTCTGTTTGAAATAATTGGGATTTTAATGAAAAATAATGATTAGATATACTCAACAATTTATAAAATACATTGGGCAACATGTGTATTTAAAATTTGGAAATTGTTAAGATGATAGTGATGTACATGTCTTAGCTATGTTCAGGCATGTGCAACCCTTGATTTGCAATCACAGCCACCTGAACCACACTCCGATGCAAGTCACAAACCCTCATCTAAGTCCACCTTAATTAAGGTTCATAGTTATTCTTATTCAAATTTATATAATAAGGCTTTGAGAATTAATGAATAAGGTACGTACAACGAAGCTTGTGCTAAAATTTATATACCTCTGCTAACTCAAACCCTAACTCTTAGGATATTTCCAATAACTTCCCCATTTTATAGAATATTTCTTTTATTTGAGGAATGTTAAATATTTTTTTATTTTAACAGTTTTTTTATTTCATTCTCTAAAATAAGAAACGATATGAAAAAGAAGAATCAATTTTTTATATCTATAAAACCTTTAGAATCTATTGTTCTTCCCCTCTCTCCTCCCAATTTACTTTTTGGCTCTTTTTCTCATTTACTTTCTAACTTTTCTCGCTTGTTTTCAATGTTTTTGTTTTAAATATAAAATATTTAATTGTTTTAATAATTAAACTAGCAATTAATTTAAATTTAATTTTAATGCATAATATTTAATTGTTTTATAATAAATATAAGATTCTACAAAATAGGAAAACTGTTGGAGATGATGTAAAAAAAATTATAAAGATTTTAATTTTTAATTTTTTATTTTATAGAAATTATAGGTAAATTGTTTGTATAAGTTTACATATAAGTTTACAAATGAGGTATAAACAAATTGATTTTTTTTCTTTTATTTTTTTTCTAAAATCAAGTTAACTTTATTGGCATAATATTAAGGGCTCATTTATTAAGGGGGAGAGTTAAACTTATATGATCTGAATAAAAAAAAAAAATTAAGGGAGAGAGTTGAGACAAAAACAAGTGGTTTTGTGATGCACACCCTCGTCGCCACGACCCTATTTAACCAAACCCAGGAGTCCAAATCTCCCTCCATCTCTCACTCTCACTTCTTTCCTACTATCTGATTGATCAGCTTACAGCAAGCTGCCAATTACTCCTTCCCTTCTAGCCCAATCCTCGAAGAGATGGCCACTCTTACTTGCAACGCCACCACCCTTGCCCTCCTCTCCTCCACCTCCGCCGGCGCCAACGCCACCGCTGTCGCAGCCTTCCTCTGCTCCCAGTTCTCCACCATCTCCAACACCCTCTCCGACGCCTCCTACGCCATCAACAACACCTACCTCCTCTTCTCCGCCTACCTCGTCTTTTCCATGCAGCTAGGCTTCGCCATGCTCTGCGCCGGCTCCGTCCGCGCCAAGAACACCATGAACATCATGCTTACCAACGTCCTCGACGCCGCTGCAGGCGGCCTCTCCTACTACCTCTTCGGCTTTGCCTTCGCCTTCGGCAGCCCCTCCAATGGTTTCATCGGCCACCACTCCTTCGCCCTTCATTCCTACCCCAACTCCTCCGCCGGCGACTACAGCTTTTTCCTCTACCAATGGGCCTTCGCCATCGCCGCCGCCGGTATCACCAGCGGCTCCATCGCCGAAAGAACTCAGTTCGTTGCTTATCTCATTTACTCCTCATTCCTAAGTGGGTTCGTCTACCCGATTGTTTCTCATTGGTTCTGGTCCGGTGACGGATGGGCCAGCCCGACCAAGCCAGATAATCTGTTATTCGGGTCTGGTGCGATCGATTTCGCTGGGTCGGGCGTAGTTCACTTGGTCGGCGGGATTGCCGGATTGTGGGGTGCCCTGATTGAAGGCCCGCGTATTGGGCGGTTTGACCAGTCGGGCCGGTCCGTAGCGCTTCGAGGACACAGTGCCACATTGGTGGTTCTGGGTTCGTTTCTTTTGTGGTTCGGTTGGTACGGGTTCAACCCGGGTTCGTTTCTGACTATTATGAAAGGGTACAACGGCGGCGGCACCTATTACGGCCAATGGAGCGCCGTTGGAAGGACAGCTGTCAACACCACACTGGCCGGGTGCACGGCGGCTTTGACTACTCTATTCAGCAAGAGATTATTGGCCGGCCATTGGAACGTCATCGATGTATGCAACGGCTTATTAGGGGGTTTTGCGGCGATCACCTCCGGATGCTCCGTCGTCGATCCCTGGGCTGCGATAATTTGCGGGTTCGTCGCAGCGTGGGTTTTGATCGGTTGTAACATGTTGGCAGAGAGGCTAAAGTTTGATGACCCCTTGGAGGCGGTGCAGCTGCACGGCGGCTGCGGCACGTGGGGGCTGCTCTTCACGGGGCTGTTCGCGAGGAAGAGTTACGTGTACGAGGTGTATCCGGGGGTTGATGGGAGGCCGTACGGGCTGTTCATGGGCGGCGGAGGGAAGCTGTTGGCGGCGCAGATAATACAAATACTGGTGATCATCGGGTGGGTGACGGCGACGATGGGGCCGCTGTTCTACGCTCTTCATAAGCTGAGGCTGTTGCGCATTTCTGCGGAGGATGAGACGGCCGGTATGGATCTGACAAGGCACGGTGGCTTTGCTTACGTGTACCATGACGAGGATGGGTCCAAGAAACCAGTTGGGTTTATGATGACTAAGATTGAGCCCACTAACACGAGCCCCAGGTCCTGGGATGGTTATGACCCAAATTCTAACGTGTGATTAATTTAAATAAGGTTGCCAACGGCATATTTCATTCTAAAAAGAAAAAAATCAGTACAAATGAAATATGGCAACTTAAATAATTAAGTAGAAATTTTATGCCTTTTTGTGTTTTTAAGTGGCACCTGTAGAGTTGAGGGACGGGAGTAGAGGTGTAAAAGGATTGGGTTGAGCTAAATGCCTAAATCTATTGAGCTTGAGCTCAAACCCTTAGGTTATTGGTGTTACCCGATTTTCAGCTTGAATTTCTTGAGTTTAAATTGAGACTCGAGATGGCTTTGTGTTAGGCTTGAGCTTGTCCCCTTAAGCTCGACAAACTTGAATTATTGGTAATTAAGTATCTTTTTTGTTAGAGTAATTAGGTATTAAAGGCTCCTTAGGGTCATTAGGATATGTATATATGTAATACTTTTAAGGCTTCTACGGTTTGTTAAGGTATGGGGCCAAGTAGTGCTCGGCTTGAGGTCAGCCTTTTTATTTTTTGAGCTCAATTTCATATTTGGGCTATAACTCGAGCTCAATCAAGACTAGCTCAATAGGACTCACCTAAAGCTTAAGGTTGAGCTGCTCGATAAAGGTTCGATTTTCTTACAGCCTTAGATGGAAGAGCAGACAAATGTAACCTGAAGATTGGCAATGTAAAATACTTGTGCCTTGGCAGGCATTAAGTTGCTTCCTTGTTCCTCTAGCCACTGCTCTTTTGTGTTTGCTTAAGAGCTTGTAATGGGGTAGCTCACTTCCCAGTTAGGAATCGTCCTTCTCATCTTAGTATCAAAATTGGCTTCATCATATTTTTTTTTGTCCTGTAAATGATTAGATATTTTTTTGTATGGATATTAATGTAAATATAATTTATGGTGTTGTTTTTCTTAAATTTACCCCTAAAACTAAAAATTTTTTGCAGTGAGAGTTAGAATTATGATTAAAAAAATTATTTTTTTATTTTATCTAGTGATAGTTTAAATAAAGCTTAAAAGAAAAGATTTCTTATTGGGATTTATTTAGCTAGAGTTTAAATGATGATAATAAAATAAAACATATTTTTAAAAAAAATTAAAAAAAAATAATATTTCAATCATTTTGAGACAACCCAAGAATAAATATGTTTCACTCTTTTCAAGAAGTAAATTATTATCATCATTGCTCATTCTTTCTTCCTTAAAGAAAGAGAACAAAACATTGAGGGAGTGAGTGTAATTGAACTCTACTCTTTTTTCCTTTAGGTTAGATAATTTAAAAATTAATAAAAAATAATTAATTTTTACAAAAAAAATATTTTGAAATTAACTTTAAATTTTCTTAGAATGTTAGATTTCAATAAATAATCACTTTATACAGATTAATGCACGCTAAAATTAATTTAAAAGGGCTGTCGCTTTTATTGTGAGGAAATGTTCCGTCTAAATAATTATTTAACTTCAATATTGTTAGCTAAACTCTTTTTATCCATCACAATTTAGCTAAACTATATCATGAAACGTACAACTCCATATGATGGTTTTATTGGTTGATAAAAAACATGTCCCATTGGATAACTTTTCCACGTTGAATATACCCAAACACCTAGGATTTTATAAGGTTTTTTTGTTTTGTAATATATATCTTCTACTTGAATTAGAGGTTTAGTCTCATGGGTAAACCTAAAAAATTCATACATTTTGGGGAAGTCCAAGAACAAAAATTCAAAAGCTGTTAGAGGGGTTTTCACACGTTCCCGCCTTATACCTAATCTTGAAAACGAGTATGAGAAAAAATAAAAAGAATATTTTCTACTTAGAGTGATACTGCCGAACAAATGGAATAGACAAATATGCCACTATCTTAATGTATGGGGACAAATAGCTCACTAATGTATTTCATAAGGTAAATATGTTACTGATATTTCCAAAATAGACAAATAACCCTACTATACACCCACTGAAAGTTGTTTTCCCTCTTAACACACGAATTTTTTAAAATTTAGAAAAATAAAGTTTTCCACATAGTTAAATTATGTTATATACTTAAACTTTCATTAAAAAAAAAAAAAAGGAAAATTTTCAGTAGAAGCCACCTTAAGTTCCCAGTAAACCCTATTTAAGAAGTGCTCACGGCCTTAACGGCCCGTCATGCGGAAGCTGAGTGAGAATTACTTACGGATCTTTAAGGACCCGAAAAGCCCAAATTGACAAGTCCCCATGGGCCATGGCTCTTATGGCTCCCGTCTTGGTTAAATTCTCAGAATATCTGTTGTATGCTGCTGCTGCTAATTGTAAAATCGTCGGGTTACCATCTGACAAGTACCGAAATGGTTGTCCATTTTTAAAAGTATATTCTCTCAGTTTCGGTTTACTTAGTCGATCTAATTTTTCAAGAGTCTCCTTTTAATGCTTTTTACAGAAAAGGTAAATACTGTTTTTTTTTTAAACTTCTCCTAGAAAATGGTGAGGAATATTTTGAACTTCTCTAAAAGAAATAAAGGTCAAGTAATATAAACAAATGGGGTTTTTTTTTTTGGAAAAATTAGAATATCTTTAAGTATCACTTTTCTCCCTTTTCTTTTTCTAGTATTGCATATATTGGGGAAAAAAAGCTTTTATTTTTCAATCCTAAAAATTTTCAAATTATGCCAAGTTGGAAATAATAACGCAGTAGATGCCTCTTAGGGTCTGTTTTTTATAATGTTGTTTTTTCTTCACTATAAAATCATGAAAAATTTATTAAAAAATAAATATTTATAAAAAAAATATTTAAGTAGTAATAAAAAATAAACTACTAACTTTCAAAGTAGAAAATTTAGAAAAAAAAATAACTGCAATAATCATATTTTTATCTAGGATGAATAGAGTCTAATTTATGAAATTGAAATAAGTTATTTATAAAACAAAATAAATTTTCCTTTTTTGTCGATGCAATTTAGGGTAAAATTTAAATTTGGTCCCTTAACTCTAAAAGTGTCTATTGAGGTCTCTTAACTTAAGCATCATGTCCAATTTGAGTCCGTTCGTTATTTGCGCCATTATTTTGGATGAAACTTGCCTACATGGCACCCATAATACCACATAGCTTCCTCTTTAATTGAAATGAGTGACTATTTTGTATAGAAATGAAAACTTTGAACCTAAACTGACAAAAACACAAAATCTTATGACAGAGTTAGCAACGGTGACAAAGGCAGTGAACTAAATCTTAACAATGACAGAGATGATGATCGAGGAGGAAATCACGACAAAGACGAGGAGTAAATTGACATTGAAATTGGAGGAGGACGAAGACGAACAACGACATTGATGACTGGCGCACAAAATCGACGACTGCAAGATGAAATCAGTGACCAAGGAGGATGAAATCGCAACCAAGGCGGTGGCGGAGGAGGAAGTCGTGACGGAGACGATAAACTGTAAGAGGAAATCAGCGATTCCGTCTCCTTATCCCTATGATTTTTCTATCTCGTCTCCTCCTGCTCCTCTGAGACCAAAATCTTCTTTCACCATTGTCGTCCATTCTCGCTGTCGACCATTGCAGCTTTCAAATGATCAATAGAGATGGAGAGAATTGGATCTAAATGAGATCCGAACACTAGCAAAACAGCTGACAAAATTGAAGAAGGTAGGGTGACCAAATTGAAGCATGAAAAAGGAGGACTGAGTCGAGTGGTGCTGGCAAAGGAGTCGGGCGACAAAATTGAAGGAGGCATCAAATAAATCAAAGCACGGAGAAGGAAGATCGAAACGACGGACACTAAACGAATCTCCTCTCCACCAACCAACGGATCTCCTTTCCACTGGCCAATGGATTTTGTCTCCACCGGCAACATCAGGCGAGGCCAAATTTTCGAGAGAGAGAGAGAGTGTGGGAGAAGAAGAAAATGTTGGACTATTTACAATTAAAGTCCTATTTTTATTTGTTTATGTCAGCTTGTATTTAATATTTGATTTCTATACAAAATGGGCACTCATTTTAATTAAAGAGGAGGCTACGTGGCATTATGAATGCCACATAGGCAACTCCATCTCAAATAACAGCTCAATTGACGAACGGGACTCAAATTGAACACTTTGCTTGAGTTAAGGGACCTCAATAAGTACCTTTAGAGTTAAGGGACCATTTTAGGACAAACTGAATAGTTAATGGACCAAATTTAAATTTTACCCATACAACTTATAATACGATGACACGCAGTATAAAGTTGGAATCTATTCACAACAGAAAAAAGTAATAATAAGTGTATAATATTAGGACAAGTATTATATCCCGATGACCCTGTTGTTTTGGATAACAATGTCCATGCATATTGGTTGGTTGTATGACCAACTCGAGGCCATGTTAAACAATGATTATTGAACTTTGATTCTGATTTCTTTATACAAGTATTTAAATGTTTATTTTTGTACGTTTATTTTAACCCTAAACATTTTAAAAATTTTAAAAACTTAATTATGTAAAAAGACAAGTATTTGCTGTTGATTTTTCATTGTTATGTTAGATAAACAAAAATATAAAAATTTAATATTGGAAATATTAAAAATATTATTTTAGTGATTACTACATAAATAAAATACTAATTTTTAAGTGATATCAATTTTAGATAAGAAATAAAAAAATTGGCACGAATCGACCTACCGAATTAGTTATTACTGGAAGGAATTTGAAACAATTTTAAAATAAATGAAAATAAAGTATTTTGATGTCGATCTTATTTGGATTTATAATTCTGCATCGACCTGCGTATGTTTATAAAGTAAAATTCGTAATCTTCCAACTTCTATAATTTTTTGGCTCAAGTTTCAAAAAAGAAAAAAAAATGTAAAGTCATATGCCTATAACGCTGTCACCGAAATCCACCAGTTAATGCTGACGTGACGTGTTTGTCTCTTATTTATTCGTATTCAAAGCGCTCGTTGCTTTTTGTTTTTTTTTTGGATTAATTACAATTTGCCCCTGAGGGTTAGATGAAATTACATTTTACCTCCTTCTGTTTAAAAATGATACACTTTATCCCAACATTTTTAATATAGTTCAACAGAAACTTATGAAATTTTAATTTAGACTATACGATTGTCATCTTCAAGTAATTTCAATCTATATATTATTTTTTTATAATTAATTTACATTTAAAAGATATTGTTTTAAAAATTAAAAGAATATAGAAAAAAAATAATTTAAAATTTCCATTAATTGTAAAAAAATACCACATACATTGAAATTACTAGAAAATAGTCACCGTAATGTCTAAATTAAGATTTCAGAAATTACTGTCACACGATATTAAAAGGGAATGAGCAAAGTGTATATTTTTGAAATAGAATAGGGAAAGTGTAATTTCACCTAATTCTGAAGGGATAAATTGTAATTATCCCTTTTATTTTTTATTTACAATCAGCTATTACAAATCTTGGGAGTTAATCAGAGGTAATTACATTATAAGGAAAGGGCTGCCCGCTTATTTGGACTGACATAAAAGGCCACTAAACTAGTACGATATAACATCTTATGATGTTGGGAGAAAGCGAATCGATTGATCCCAAGAATATGAGTGTAAATGAGCTGTGTCAAACTCAAAAACTATAGGCTCAAAGTTTGATCTAAGAATTGGCTCGGCTCAATTCTAGTTTAAGCTCAAGTTTAACGAGTTTGAAAAATGAGACTTGAAACTTGACTTGAAAAGGTTTGAGCTTAGCTTAGTGGCACAATATACTTGAACTTCAATTTGAGGTTGGAGTTTATTTTAAAAAATAAAAATAAAAATTTTAAAATTTAGGAATATTAAAAATAAAATTAATATTAATTTTATATTTAAAAAATATAACACTCGTTAGGCTTAGTAAGAGTCACATTTGTCAATTTCTCTATTAACATTATTGGATCAAATGCCCTGAACAACATCAAAGATTTTATAATTGTGCCAATAAGACCACCCTCCCATTTCCCAATTAATTTCTTAGGAACCCCTATCTCTCCCTCTAGAAATCTACGTCCACATTTTAAGGTCCTAATGGTTGCCACTGCTCCACCGATGTGCTCTTTGTCCATAAGCCCATCTACCGAATGGGCATCTTAGAGCACCACCACTGAGGACTCTCTCGCCTCCTCCTTCTTCGTGTCGACTCCATTCCAGCCCTTCATTATCTTACTCCTTGAGGTCTTTGGGAAGCCCTTCCTCTCTCCCATCGTCGACGCACTTCGCTCGATGGAGAAAACTGTAAACTTGGATATCCTGATCGATGACCCACTGAATAAGGTATATGTACGTCGTTGACTACGTACCCTCTGCCTTCTACTCCTTCGTCCATGACGCCATTTTCGGTACAAGGATTTTGTTATGCATTGCATCTCGATTTAAGGATTTCAATTTGTTGGCTATTAATTTTGAGTTATTGGAATTGATCTTGATCCTAATCTTGAATCAGTCAACGCTTTTTTCTTAGCTTATGAATCTTAATAACTATCGATAATCATAATAAATGCATAATTAATGTTCAATCACAACGTCTTTGTCAAAATGATGAATGGTCATGTTATTTTTTTCAAAAAAAAAAAAGCAAAAAGGGTAAAAAGAAAAGCATTCTCCAAAATCAATTCACATACCCCACAGAAGCGACACAACTCTTTTTTTTTAGCTCCTCTTTCTTTGCTATGAAGAAAGAATCAATATATATATCATGTGGTTTTGTAAACATGTCAAGCTTTGATATGTAGATTAAATTGAATGAAGACAACATGGTCTATCATATAATTAAAAAGTTAATTAAATGATCTTGAAGTCGTGGAAGAAAGAGAAAAAGTAACCATACAATAATGGGTAAAATCCACCAGGGGTCACCTAACTTATTTTTTTGTCCTAAACGGGTACCTTACCTTTAAATTGTCCTACCGAGGTACCTTACCTCTTATTGCGTGTCCTGTCTAACTACTTTCCGTTAATTTCAGAGTTATATCTAACGGAAAATGCTGATGTGGCATTAATTAATATTAAAATAAATATAAAATAGTAATTTTAGTCCCCAAACATTTCCAATTAATGATTTTAAACCTTTCAAACTTCCTAAACATCAATATCAAACCCAAAATTTTAAAATTTTTCATTCTAACCATAAAAATATCAAAAACTAACCCAAATTAACAAATAATTAACTCGAAATGGAAAACAAAAACCAGATCTGGGCAAACCCGATCAGACGGCGAGCAGACGAGGTAGAGGCCGATGAAGGAGAGAGGAAGGACAGGGCGGCGATGGATGGCGGAGAGAGAAAGGACAGGGCCGAGACTTCAAGATTCAGGCATTGCTCGATTTCGCCCCACCATTCCCTTCCCCTTGCTCGATTTCGTTCTCCTTTGATTCAATTTCGATTTCTTTGAAACCTTCTATCTCCCCTACTCTGGATCGACTTCAGAGCAGCAGTAAAGCTTCCACCTTGCCCCTCCACCTCTGTCCGAATGAGCTTCCACATTCGCAATCAAATGAGCTTCCCGTCCTTCCTCTGCCGTCCTTGATACCCATCTCCATCCCTTACCTTCGTTTGTTCACCTTCCAAAATTCTTCACCTCTGTGTCTCTTCGTATGATTTAACCCAGATTTTTTCCTCACACCGCTGTCACCCCTGCTTCCTCTTCCCCCGGCGTTTCGCCTTTCGTCGTGCCGTTCGTCGCCTCCAGGCACTGCCAGCTGCCCAGCCGCTCAACCGCCTGTGTGCAGCTGGAAGCTCCCACGCCGTCGCTGCACTATTGACGAGCCCAGCCCCAATCACGAATCGGTTGTTCGCTGACGGAGGAACACCGAATCGAGGGTAGATCCATTTGCAAACCCTTACTCGATTTCGCAATCTCGTCCTCTACCAACCACCGTCCACTCGACCTCCAAGGGTCGCCGCCATCGTCATCTCCAGCTGCTTACCCTTCTAGATATCGTCGCTGCACCATTGACGAGCCCAGCCCCAATCACCAATCGTTCGTTCGCCGACGGAAGAGCACCGAATCGGGGGTAGATCCGTTTGCGAACCTGTGACACGATTTCGCAATCTCGTTTGCTGCCAACCACCGTCCGCTCCACCTCCAAGGGTTGCCACCATCGTCGTCTCCAGCCACCTACCCTTCCAGATATCGTCGCTACACCACTGACGAGCCCAGCCCCAATCACCAATCGCTTGTTCGCCGACAGAGGAGCACCGAATCAGGGTACCAGATCCGTTTGCGAACCTGTGACTCGATTTCTAGTTCGCCCAGATTTGTTTTTTTGTTTGCCATTTCGAGTTAATTGTTTGTTAATTTAGGTTAGTTTTTGATATTTTGTGGCTAGAATGAAAATTTTTAAAATTTTGGGTTTGATATTGATGTTTAAGAAGTTTGAACGGTTTAAAATCATTAATTGGAAATGTTTGGGGACTAAAATTACTATTTTATATTTATTTTAATATTAATTAATGCCACATCAGCATTTTCCGTTAGATATAACTCTGAAATTAACGGAAAGTAGTTAGACAGGACACGCAATAAGAGGTAAGGTACCTCGGTAGGACAATTTAAAGGTAAGGTACCCGTTTAGGACAAAAAAATAAGTTAGGTGACCCCTGGTGGATTTTACCCATACAGTAATACAAGTAGTATTTCTGATGCTCTCTTTTTTGAAAAAAAAAAAAAAAGCATTCAATAGAAAATGTAGCCAATTCTCTAATTATTGCATATCAATATACTACTAGTGCTTACACGATGTAATTGCAGCGTACAGCGTCCATAAATAAAAGTCGTTGGGGTCGGGGGTTCTAGCGTTTCTCTTTGTTCCTTTTCAGCACGTCCTATTGCTATTAATGTTGTGTTTTTAAGAAAACAGGTGGGAGTGAGTAAGATTAAAACAGGCTATACAGCCTAGGTAAAAGATTTTAGATTTAAATCAAAATCTCGTGTTTGAAGAAAAAAAAAATTTGCTAGGAAGAATTCCTACATGAGATAAGTTTCTGGGATTCAGCTCAAACAGATTTATTTTCATTTGCTGTCGGGTAGAGAATAATTTGGACGTGCCCAACAAACACTCGGACTAGTGTGAATTCGGGCCTGTCGTTGATGAAGAGTGAGCAATATCCCCTTTTACCCCCTTTAAAAAAACCAAAAAAATTTGACGGCACTATTTTAAAAACCAAAAACCTAATAATTATCTCCTTGAGACATGCCCTAACTTAGAGTTTGTCACCCTATTTTTAGAAACTTATACTTTGCCCAATGTGTTTTTTTATACTATCTGATAACAGCTTTTAAAACTGAATTTAAACTATATAATAGTTATTTCCCAATAATTTCAATTTTTCCAACATTTTTTTATAGTTAACATACATTTTAAATTATTAATTTTTTCTTTCTATAAATATATTTTTCTCTCTGAAAATGCATATTAACATTTTTTAAAAGCCAATTGGATATGAAAAATATTAAAAATCTTGAAATTACTAGAATATAATTATCAGATATTTTAAATTAAGGTTTCAGAAATTATTATCAGACATCGTAAAGCAAATAGAAGGTAAAGTGTAAGTTTTAAAAATGGAGAAGGCAAAGTATAGGTTAGACCAAACCACAGGTGATGTTTGTAATTTGACCTTAAAAATTTACACAAGCTGCGAGGTAGGGCCATTTTGACACCTGTCCTCCTTAATGCATTAGTTAATTCATTTCCTTGCCCAATCTGTTTCATCACAAAACACAAAAACTACCGAGAAAATGATTAAAAAAAAAAGAGAGAGAGAAAAATAAAAAGCCATAGTATTTTATATATGCCCTTAAAGTTTCTGATCGACCATTGTATCCTTCTTCCTGCCCTCTCCTCTCTGGGTTTGGGGTCTGGAAAATTTGGCGTTGCAGCAGTCATAGCATAGGAAGGAGCTAGGGATGACGGTCATGGCATTTCAAAATCTGAGCCAGAGCCGAAGATTCGGAGGAGCAATTAGAAACTGTGGTTTTGCATTCGAAATTGAGCCATGGAAGGAGAATTAAGGAGGTGGAGGCAGCTCATGCAAATTGAAGAAGTGAAGGGTCGTTAATGTCGCCAATTCGCCGATGGATCGAGGACATCTGATTGACCCTAGGCAAGTCTGTGCTTGGCTTATATATATATATATATCTTCAGCAGCTTCATCATCTCACATATCTTAATTCTCTTTTATGTCGTTTTAATCATCTGCACCCCTAGAAATTACTATATACTACTATATTAATGTTGGGTTACCAGCAGGAAATTACGTGATTATCCATGCCATCCCCAAAATATATATGAAAGTTCCAAGGTTTCTCTGGCTTTGCTGTCTTTGATTGAGACATCAGCCCCTTCATTCCATCTTTTAATTATATAAATGTAATGTAAGAGCAACGTTCAAGTCTGAATTAATTTTCTTAGTTTTTATTCAAGTCCCTTTACATTTACTCATTCGTTAGCTTGTTTTTAGACTTGATGAAGTATGGAGCAATTCATAATTAGTAACGAATAGCTATACCAAATATATATATATATAAGTTGGAGCACTAATTAATGCGTTTTCCCTCCTTAATTAATTAAACGAGGTCCGAGGCAGCTCCACACCGCTACCGGATACACGATCGAGAGTATTATTTTCTTGTCTGATACAACCATCAAACAAATGCTTCTTCTGAGAAATTAAAAGGTCGGCATCAGAAGACGACGGATGAGATTTGGCCATCCAATTGTTCCAATTACCTGCATTCTTCTTTTTTTTTTTTGGTCTCTATTTGGCCACGCACGCTTGATCGTGAATACAATTCATTAATAAATTAAACAACATAAACGCAATGCATAAAGTAAACGACATTAATAAATTTCTGTCCTCAGCATGAAATGATCTGTCATATTTTTTTTTTAATTTTCAAAACAGAAATGCCTATAAGAAGATCATTGTCTCGTTGAGACACAAAATATTTTCTAGTAATTATCAAAGTCTAATTATATATATATGTGTGTGTGTGTGTGTGTGTGTGTGTGTATGTAAAATTAATTAATTAAATTGAGTTGAAGGATTATTTTGTTGACGCGTAGACTTGTCATAATGTTTTCATATTCTGGTTCTTTGTGATATTAATCATGCTTGTTTCCCAAGTACTGTTTTGCAGTGATATTTAAAAATGAATTCTAAGTGATTATTTTGATTATAATGATTATTTGCTCAATTTATATATTATTGAAACTTTATATTTAAAGAAGTCAAAAAAAGTAATTTTCTTTTAAACATGTTTTTTGAAAAAATTTGAAATTTTTATTGACTTTTCTTTTATTTGGTTGGATACAAAAAACATTCATAAAAAATTAACTAGTTTGTAAAAATTTATTCAAGTCATTATTAACTAGCTAGAGGATTAACTTTTAAATGATTTTAGTTCTAGACAAAAAACAGTAAGTGAAAACATGATTTATTTTTAATCGGTAAAACACAAATTTATATGTCTATATTATCCTTCATATTATAAAACAGTGCGAACGTATCAAATCTCGCTTCCCACTAAAATTAAAGATATGTACAAAATCGTGTGACATATGTGAATGAAATTGAAATAAAAAGGTGACATGGATATATACAAATCATGTGAGACATATGCACAAATGTGATCATAAAATTGTTACCGATATATTCAATTGTATGTACAAGTTCAACCATTTATCTTAAAAAAAATGTGAATGCATCAAAATTTTCTTTTTGCTAGAATCAAAGATATATATAAATCAACTGACATATATATATATGAATCTCATATATGAAGAAGTGAAATATACTATAAAAAAAATACATTAATAGATATGTACAAACTTTGGTAAAGACCTATGCATAAATGAAATCCTAAAATCTATTGTTGATATATATTCAATTGTATATAGGATTTCAATTTTCATACACATTAATTAAAAGGAAGAAAATTAAAACAGAGAAAATTAAATTTTTGAAATATTAATTGAAAACGTTTGCACATATTACTTATATAATATGAGGCATAACTATGAACAAATACATGCACATGTGTGTATAAATATTAAAGCTTATACATAAAAGCAATATGTACAAAGAATAAGAGGATATGGACATATTGTGTGAGATATATGTGTAAATAAGATCTTAAAAATTAAAAAATATGTTTTAATTAACATTTATTCTTTTATATGTACAGATGAGTAATACGGATATACTATTGGAAATTTTTTAAAAAAATATATATATTTTTTTTATAAATAATTTTATATTATGTGCGTATATATTTTCATATTTATATGATTTTATTTATGTTTTTGCTTTTTGACATTTAGAAATTGTTGAAAAACCTATTCTATTATTAGATGAAAGCATTGCAAAGAAACAAATAAAAGTTGTAAGAGTGTCTAAAGTAAAAATAAAAAGTATTAATGACCAAAATAAGTATTGAAGAAAGTGAAAGGACCGAGTTCGGCATTTTGCACAAAAGATTCAAAAATCAAATAAACGGGTTAGAGGCACAACTCAGATTGTGGGTGGGATTCAGATCTAGATCTAGTGGTGGTTGCAGCAAATCTTCTCGAGTTGGTAGTGGATTTAGGGGAGCAACGGGCTTGGTTGGCGTCGCGTTGATGTGGTAGGTTGGGCCTGTGCAGTCAACGACTCTAATTAGGATGCTCGCTGCAGCTCCCATTTGCTTCCGCTATCCACGATCGAGTGCCGTAGGCAGCCAGATCGCAAACGTCGTAATCGCAGAGCCAATGTCAATGGAGCTTGAAGTGGCTCAGTGGGAGGGTAACAATGGAAATTCACCGGGAAACAATGAAGTAAAAGAGACAAACCAAAGAAAGCATTTTTCAAATACATATACATATATATCTAACCCTGTATAAATTAGGGACATATAATTAAAAATATGCTTCTTTTTAGGGTCAATGTACTTTCCCCTTGAAATTTGTTATTCATTACGTTTTCACCCCCCATATCTGAAGACTTATTCTTACCCCCCCTTGTCTTTTCAGCTTTAGTATAGGGAAAAATGATATCTTGCATTTCAGTGGAAAAAAAACCTGATGATTTAGATTTTCTGTTAAGTGTTAACACTTATTGAATAGTTTAAATTTGCTAGAAGATTGGTGCTCAACAATTTAAATCAAAATTTAAAAATTTGATATTGCACAATAAAAAATGTAAAGGGTAAGTGTAAGTTCACAAACATATACATAATATAAGTATAATTAGTACAAATCATAAAAAAGAAAAGTTGACTTGATCCTTCTTTTTAAACACTGATAATTTTAAAAAACTCAATTGGTATGCAAAATTCTTTAACTCTTTATAATAGTATTCAATAATAAACATGATCTAAAAATGTATTGTATACAGAACTTGGAACAGAAGATACCTTAATATTCTTCGACACAAATTGGAATTTGGAATCCTTTTCCTTTCAATGCCTCCAACGAAATAATAATTGCTGGGTGCATGCTACAGAGATAGTTTGGGTACTTTCTTTTTATGCTTTAATTTAAGGGATAAGGATGATGATCTGGTAAAGTCCACATTTTCATCATTTGATGCTTTGGTTGGTCGAAACGAGTCCCAGCTATGGGACATGATGATTTAGTTCTCACACTACTAGCTAGAGAGAAGATTCACTCCTTGAATTAAAATAAGTAGTAGTATTTTGATAAACACATGTTAAAATCTGTCACTGTCAGCAAACTCTTTATTAATTGAACCTCAATACTTAATTCTTTTATAAAACTATTTAAATTATAATACATAGAACTTACTAATTTTTTAAAAATACAGTTGATACATCTAGCGTTAATAATAAAAACACTGGTACACTATGGAGTTCTGTTTCATGAATTTGACTAAACATACTTATAGTTTTACTAAAAAAATACAATCCTTTTACATGAATTGAAATTTATTAGATATTCAAAGGTGAACAGGTTTTATTTATTTCTTATCAACCAATCAGATAGCTAGTGCGTACGTAATCTTAAAGAAAGAATAACAATAATAATAATAATAAAATAGAAAGGCTCACCAGATTTCAGGATTAATTTCACTTTTTCAGCTTCAACTAACTCATATATGCCCCAACTGTATTGGAAAAGTGAAAAATGGACATTAAGGGGAAAGGGGAAGTTAGGAGTCTCTTGTCTCACTCACTTCTTTATAATGTTATTTAAAATTTGTTCAGGTGCTTTTTAGATAAAAAAAAATAGATATTTTTCATTCTATATACTATAAAATACCCCTTACCCTATATAGAGTTGCAAAGATGTTTATGTGCGCAAAAAAAAAAACAAACAAACAAACAAACCTGTTCTCATGCATGTTTCATTTTGCGTACAATTAAATGGATTTCCAACAATAACTTTAATAAAAATAAATCAGCAGCAATGTGGGTGATTATGATTAATACAAAATTTGTTATAGAATATAAATTTAGAATGTTCACTCACTATTTTTCATGCCAGCATGTAACTTTCATTTTTACATAATAATTGTGTAGCACTACTCTAATTAAATAAGGTTTACGAAAAGATGATCAACTACTTCATTTTGGTTGGCCTATGTGACTTTCCACACAGTTTTACGTAAGTTTGTTTTTTAGTGCTTTTTTTATATAAAAGAAATTGTAAATATTATTGAATAGTAGTATTTTATTTACCTTTTTTGATAAAGATGGTCAAGTATTTTGTAACTGTGCCAAAAAAAAAAGCCAAGAGTCAATTCATCTTACATTAATTTTAATACATTATATGCATTATTTTTTATAAAGTGATTATTTATTTAAATTTTTAATTTATTAAACCTTACTTTAATAAGTATAATAGTAATTTTAATAAATTTTTATAAAAATAAGTATCTTTTATATTTTTTAACTTATATCTAACTTAATAAATAAGGGAAAAAATTCAATGAAAATACTTTTTCAAAAAATATTGTAGACATGAATTTCTCAAAATTTAAAGTTTCAATAAATTAATAATACTAAAATTAATACATTAAAATTAACTCCAAATATCTGTGGCGGATGGTTGTGCATTTGCGTGGTGGAGCCGGCGGCAGCAACATGCATTAGCGTGGGAATAGAATCCAAGGGAGAGCAGTTCAATTTATAATTGGAAGTATTTATTTGGCAAATACATTTTCTTTTGATATTTAGGCACTAGCCGAAGCACAACAATTCAATATATGTCGGAAAAGTATTATTCCAGTTTTTTTTTTTTAAAGTATATACAGTAATTTTGTAACACTTCTTTTAATTTGAATAAATGTGAGAAATTTATAAAAAAAGTATTATTCATGGAAAACAATTCTCAAGTAATAATCAGGTTGATAGACCACTATTTTTAAATAATATAAATTACATCTCCTCTAAAAATAATATAAATTTACACAAAATATATGAAAAAACACATTTAATTATAATTGAACCAGAAAGACAGAAAACGAAGCATTGTCCGCTTTAACGTTCAAGAAAGATTGCACAGATCTAGCTTCAGAATTTGATATGTAGTAATTTAGACCATTTTTTACGGGTCATCGATCATAGAACACTTCTTTATGTTACTAATATGCTAATTTTGTGCAAGACTTTTTAGAACAGAGAAGATACTAACGTTCTGTTAAAATTTAGTTAGTAAGAGTTATTACTAAATTTCATAGGCATACTAAAATATATTTGTTTTGCTATTACTTTGTGTAGTTACATCATATGTTGATGCTGCCACGCTAACTCATATCAGTGCTTCTAATATTAACCATACTTCTTGAGGTAATTAAAAAATTAAGATGATGTGGCACATGTGTGAGACATATCATCACATTAAAACTAATAGAAAGTTGGTATGTGGTGATTATGTAGTGTGTGTATGTACACCTTTGCATATGCGATAATTTCTTAGTAACTACTTTATATTATGAAGGGATATGACATTTAGATGAAAGGATCGATGTGTTTATCCCAACATCATAACTACCCTAATTAGTGAAATAACATGCATTTTAATGGATGATCATGTTTTAGGCGAATTTAATAACCTTCAGGGGGTGATTATGACCTTGATTTAATGAGACACAACTCTTAGAAGAGTTGCGACTCTATAACCGAACCAACACATCCATTTTAAGGGTGGTTATGACCTTATTTCAAGAGAAGAAGTTATGGGTGGATAGGGGTATCTTTTTTTTAAGTAGTACAATTTTTTATGAAGAGTTGTGACTCTTTTATATAAGTACCAATTTACTTCTATAAATAGAGGGCAGTAGAATTATATATAAGAAGTTGCGAACACAACTTTTAGAGGCTCTATTTGTTTTATTTTGCCCTATACATTTCTTTATTATCATAAAGAGAATTTTGGTTGAATATTGCGTGTGAATTAACATATTTAGTGTTTACAATAAGTCACGTCTTCTACAACATGCTCAAAAATGTGTTTTCCATTAAGAAGGCTATCACTTGATTTTATAGTGATAACCAAATATGCCTTAATTTCTGCATTTATTCTATATTCTGAAAATGAAAGTGTTTATTAGTTGTGTACTTAAACTTCCTTCACGTTCAAATAGAACAATATGTCAGCAAAAGGAAAAAAGAAAACCCTAACTAATTATGGAAAGAAACAAATTAAGATTGAGCCATGACATATAGTTACTTTCCTTCGTATTGTTTGAATGATGTTTTTATTGTTATCCTTTAAATTTTAATTGTTAGTACACTTATTTCTTGAAATTTGAAAATACACACCTATTTTCTTTTTTTTTTACATCGTCAATCAAATGTTAGTCAAAGTTACAACTAGCCTTTCTTAATTTTAGTTTGATATTATAGTTACACCCAAAGTTTTGAAAAATTATAAAAATCTATAATTTTTCTCTTGCCTTTTTCATATTATCTTACAGCAGCTTTTAAAATTTTAATTCAAACTATTTGATAATTATGTTATAGTAATTTAAAGTTGCAAGTTTTTTTTAATATTTAATTAACATTTAAAATATTATTTTGCATGGGAAAGTATCAAATTTCCAACTAATATTTAGCTACTGGACTAAATTACCTACTAAAGTTTTCTCTAGTATTGATATTACTACTAGTGTTAAAGTCTAGGACAAGATATGCTACTTATATTATAGCTTGGGACTGAATATGTCACTAATTATTAAAGCATAAAGGTAAATTTGAGAAGCTGTTGGTTTTGAAATCTTATGATAGTAATATAACTTTTAATGAGTTTCAGGAACTTTATGTAAATTATTATTTTATTTTATTTTTTTGTGCATTCGAGCCACCACATCCGTCATCATTGGTATGCCACTATATGATCTAAGGTGCAACGAAATATTATGGTTAATTTGAATTTCATTTATGGCAGATCTGGTGACATATACGATGGTTGGCACACAAAAACAATAATAAACTACATAAAATTCTTAAAGTTTGTTGGAAGTTACATTAGTACCCTCAAGTTTCAAAACCATTAACTTCTTACTTTAACCTCAGTTGGTGTCATATTTTGTTCCAAGCTGTAATATTGGTTCTATGTTTAGTCCCTGACAGGAATGTTAGTGGCAACATCAGTATTGAAGAAAATCTTAGTGGGCAATTCGGTCTAGGAGCCAAATAATAGTAGGAAATTTGATGTTTTTCTCTATTTTGCATTTATTGAGGGGGAAAAATGATAATTTAAAATTTTCATTAATTGTAAAAAATACTATATAGATTAAAAAATAGTTTAATAAATATTTCATTTATTGGAAAATATTTACTAAATAGTTTAAATTAAAATTTCAAACAATGAAAAAAGATTAATTACAATTTACCCTATGAGGTTTAGGTCAAATTACACTTTACCCTCTCCTGTTTTAAAAATATACGCCTTACCTATGCCCTTTTTATACAGTTTGACAACAAATTTTAAATTTTTAATTTAGACTATACAGTTATTATCTTTAAGTAACTTCAATTTGCATAGTAATTTTTTACAATTAGTTGACATTTAAAAAATACTCTTTTAAAAACTAAAATAAATACAAAAAGAAAAAATTGATAATTTAAAAAATTCATTATTTGTAAAAAAAAAAAAAGTAAAGTACAAATTGAAATTACTAGAAGATGACTACCATAATATTTAAATTAAGATTTTAAAAATTGATGATGGACTTTATTAAAAATATAGGGGGCAAAGTGTATATTTCTGAAATAAGAGGGGATACAAAGTACAATTTCATCTAAACCTCAAGGAGCAAATTGTAATTATAAAAAAAAAGGGCCAAAAATGTAGATTTGCAAATCTCAAATATAACTATAAATATTAATAATTCTAACTAGTGGCTAACTAAGAGTATTAAAAAAGTTAGGGAGGTAAGTGTGTATTTTCAAATCTTAAGGAGTAGCTGTAACACCACCCAAAGTTTAGGAGTAACTAAAAAAAATATTGTTCGAAAATGATGATTATTTGTGATCCATATTCTTTTTTTCAAAGGCATAAAATCATTTTTAACCCTTGAACTCACCAAAATTGGACACTTAATCCCCTCAACTTGGACTCGGTCAAATTCATCCCCCGAACTTGCAAATATGGGACACTTTAGCCTTTTTTAGCTCATGTGCACATCACGTGACTTAATGCCACTTGCTCTGCCTAAAATCTCTTCACTTGCTCATTCAAAAATTTCAATAAACACTTTTTGTGCCTAACAATTCCGGAGTGATTTTGACACTAGATGTTGGTGGTCAACAATGTTCTTTAAGTTAGTTTTATGGACATAGCCAGTGAACTTTTCCAGATTATTTTGAATTTAATTTTAATTTTTTTAAAAGTAATGTCAATTGTCGATGCTTGGTATTCTAATTTGCAGACTTGTATGAATTTGATTGCAATTAACACTAGCAGCTAGCAATGATCAATGGTGGATGATGGTGTTTTACGAAAAATTCAGAGGACAAGTGAGGTAAGAACAAGTTGGCTGTTCTGCAAACAAATCTCAAGCGAGTGAACTTAGAGAACCAGCGATTGAGAGAGATGCTGGACCAAGTGACTAGCAATTACTAGATGCTTCATATGCATATAATCACTCTGATGCATATCAAGTCATCAGAAGATGACGATTATTCTGCCAACAATAAGCCAAACCACAACTGGCTCAAGCAGTCTCCTGACGCTACCGGTGCAACAAACGAGCAATCTATTTTGTCATCAGAAGAACGGACCTTTGAATCTCCAATGATCTTGTTGTTCTTTAAGCTTTGCCCGATTATTGCAGCAATCTCTTTTGTCTTCAAAAGAATGTTGTTGACCGCCGACATTTAGGGTCAAAGTCATATAGGAATTGTTAGACGCAGAAAGTATTTGTTGAAATGCACGAAGCAACCATAGTTAAGTTACATGATGTGCATATGGGGCCAAAAGAGCTAAAGTGCCCCGTGTTTGTCAATTCAGGGGACAAATTCGACCAATTTCAAGTTGATGAGGTTAAGTGTCTAGGTCTAATGAGTTCGAGGGCTAATGGCTTTAGGTCTATTTTCAAGCAAAATATATATATATATATATATATAAAGACGTAATCTTTGCTGTAATCATGGGCCGTATGATAACGTTGTCATTTTTCTATTTTATTTTCTATTTTTTGAAAAAAAATTATATTTCCAAAAATAAAAAAATAACTTATTTTTATTGAAAATTTAAAATTAAAAATCATTGGAAATAATATGTTTCATGGATATAAAATATATTTCCAAAAACATTGAAAATAAGATTTTCATAGATTCTATTTGTAAACAATGGTATTTTGTGAAGTTGTAACTCACTTCCTTGATTAATTCATACGTACAAGGGTATTTGTACAAGAGTTATTAGAGTTACACATGAAGAAAAACTCTATATGTACAAGATAAACAATGATCTCTAGGTTACTTATCTAGCAAGTAACTTACAAGTGTAATCGGACTTTCTTGGGTTGAATCCACAAATGCCACATTGTTTTGTAGCTCAGATGCAAGTGCATTAAGGATCCAAGATATCACCATTGAATTGCACTTCTCCTAGGCCTGTGATTTTTCAGAACCATCCTTAGGTTCTTCAGGGGATTCCATCTACAAACCGTAACTTGTTTTTGGCACATAGTGCATTCTACACAGCTCTCCATTAGGTGTGATAGTTTGCGCCATCTAGCGGGTTGATGACAAGAACTACTTCTGGGCTATCCCAAGAATTAAGGAAGAAAAGAGACAAGGGATCATTCACAGGGAGAGACAGTGAAGATCCTCCGACCATCACCTTCTTTGATGAGTCGTTTTCTAACATGTTCGGTCCTTAAAGAGACGGGACGTACTACTCTCATACCATGTAAAGAATGATATTTTGTGAAGTTGTAAGTCACTTCCTTGATTGATTCATACGTGCAAGGGGTATTTGTACAAGAGTTATTAGAGTTACAGATAAAGAAAAACTCTATATATACAAAATAAACTGGTATCTCTAGGTTACTTATCTAGCAAGTAACTTAGGCGAACAAGTGTAGTAGGACCCCACTTCTTAACGTTATTTTTGTCCAAAATTAAATTGTCATTGATTAGTTATTCGTAATCACTAATCACTCGCAATGATCAGTAACAGTATTATTATTAATCAGACCTTTATCCGTGATAGATAAGTTGGAAATGGAATGAGCAAGAAAGCGAGCATACGGGTGTGTGACACGTTTGAAAGCTTAAAAGGGCCTCAACAATCATTTGACATGATCACATTCATCAATTTCCACTTTTTGTTTCTAGGTTAAAAGTCAGTTGATGAAATCAGCAACGTCTCCGTTTTTTTAAAAAAAAAAATTGTCAAATGTATTAAAATTTTTATACAATTCTATATAAAATCTGTTTTAAGATAATGGTTTTTGTTTATTGTTGTTTATAAAACATCTGTGAAGCTATTGGTCCATGCTAGTGCTTGCCGCGAATTATAAGTGTCACCCATGCCTCTTCTCAGACATCAACCTAATAATTATTCACCTAGCCAGCTTTGAATCCGCAATCTTTTTGTTTGGGCCCAGACTTTGTTAACAGTGCATCTTTGTTTACCCCTTTTTTTTTTTTGGTTACTTGACAATTTGGAGAGTTTAATTGAGATGTATGTGTAACTTTGCACTTCAGTGTTTTCCTTCAGTCATACGGTTTTTTTTTTTAACTGAAAAATATTAAGCGTATAGAAATGATATTTTTAATATTTCAAAATTATTTTTTTTTTCTTGCGAGAAAAAAAATAGACACAGTAAAACAAACGAAAATCCAAAAGCTAAGGCGGAACGCGATTATAAATTATACGTAATATTTATCTGCATCAGACAAGGGAGAGGCTCACGACAATTGGTTGCCGCCGTTTGAATATGACTTGCTAACGATGATTATAGCTAAAAAAAATACCGAACTTGAACTTGAAGACCCATATCTGTAACTGTTGTTACAAATAGATTCGGACCAGTGCGCCGGAATTCATTTTCTTACAAATGGAAGTTGGTCAAATGAAAGGAACTTGTCCCAATCATTTCATCGAGTGGTTTAGAGAGGCAAGTAGAGATCTGGAGTTCAATTATAAAACATCACTAATGTTAGTTTGAAATCATCGTATGTCCTTTAAAACATGACAAAGCATGCATTTCATATTCCACTTCAGATGTAAAGTATCTTTTAACCTTGTGTGTGTTTCAAAAACAAAAACAGAGAAAAGAAAAAGGAACTCAAACATTTTTAGTAAGCCATTTTGAGTTGAATTAAAGATCCTAAGTATGGAAGAAAACTCTTCTGGAGAGATCGCCACTTAAATCCATCATTTGGACTTATACCTTTCCCAATGAGTGGCTCAATGTCTAAACTTTTATAAGGCCATTATGGACATTTTATGAGAAATTGTGCACTAGTTTTATGTTTCCCAAACTTCAGTGGTGACAGGTGCTCATTGGATTATAACCGTCATTGCCCCTATCAGCTCTAAAACAGAGTACCTTTTTGTACAAACTAGGAATGAAACCCGGTGGGCAAGATGCAAATGCGCCCAAAGCTGACAGGAATAAAATGATCCGACTCAGTGGGAGCCCAAGTTGAGCCATGATCCAGAGACTCGACTTCTTAGAGCCGCAAATGAGCAACTTCTCTACTGACACTGACCACCCTAAATCCAGATGCATTTACTCCTTAACATTCTGGTCTAGATTCGAACAGAGAGCGGCTGATTGGTTCCATTCTCCAACATGATTGATTTATTTGGCCTTAAGAGGATCAGCCACTAAGTTGAGATAGGAATTGGAACGCAAACAATAATGGTTTTTCATGATGCTTGAATCACTCGCAAACACACTCCATGCCGCTGGACTGAGAAGCCCGGACCCAACAACACCATCGTCTCCAGGACATTGGTCTGTTGGATTTGGAGCCCAGAGGTAGCTTTCATCGCTCCGGTCCTGGAAAACGATGTCCGAAGAAATAGAAATTCTAGCCCTCATCAACTTAAAAAAGAATACATTTCTACTATGACAAGAAAATTCAGTAAAATTTTTACAAATAATGTTACAGAAAGTACAGAAAATGAACTGCTCATAAGTTAGCAGCAGCTCCTAAGGGTTGAGTGGTCGTCAGCATTATAAACACGAGCTCTTTGAACTTGCAGAGTCTCGGTCTGCACACCCTCTCAAGAAGGATGTGATTGCCAGGTGCTCGGCAGCATATGTCATGAAAGATGCCAATACAATGCCTCCAAACACCATCAAACCCATCCTGTGCCCATACTCAAAATCAGACTAAGCTTCCACGAATGGAATAACAAAATGGCAAACTTGCACCAGAAATCAATTACAACAGTACCACTACTGATTCCAAAAGCAGGACAGGTCGCAGAGATGTTATAATGAGAATTTAGGGAATTATTATACTTATGCAGGTTGAAGAGTATATTACCTCGCAAATAGAGCAGTAATCCCAAATAGACAAGGCAGTGATGGGGCAAGAAATGCCAAAAATGCCATTCCCAAACCGTAATACCATGTCACCATGTCACAGGAAGATGTCTGTCGCTGGTGTCCTGAAATATTAACCGGTGACAGTAAATTACTTTTTGTCAGAAAGCAAAAAGTTTCTTCAATTTGCAAGAAAATGCAAACTTAACATAGTACTGACCTTTTCCAGAATCATAATCAACAGATTCTATGTTGGAGGAGAAGGATCCTGCTTGAATAGCGGTTCTTCTTCCAAAGTGATACACCAAGCGGAGAAAACCCCCGAACACAAAGAAAAAGATTGTGAATGTCCACTCGTACATTAAGAGCAAACCAGTCCATGGCATCACTTGTCGGGGAACAATTGCCAGAGCAATTCCAAGCGACAGGAAGGCAGCTAAGAAACATGCAAAGATTGATGTTCCACCCAAATAAGAAGGCACCTTGGCCTGTATGTCGTTAGAAAACATCAGACCATTAAAACACAAGTTAAACTAAGAAAACAGATGTGCTGAGACACTGAACACAAAGGAGAATAACAAGATATACAGCTTGAAATATGAAAGGGGAAGAAAACAAACATGATAATTGGGACTAATATTTGAAGGTGAAGAAACACCACTGTAAGCAACTGTTCCGCTTGACCTAATTTTGTAGTACAGATGTCTGATCTGATTGACCAATGACGCTCTACAAAGTGATCCCATGCACTCTCCAGGCTGCACAAAGAAAACAAAAAAAAAAAAGCACAACCTCAGAACTGACAGACATAAAACTTAAGTAACTGATCTCTGAACTAGGAAATCATCTCTATTCATCAGACCTGAAGGAGAGCACGATAGAAGCAGAATATCAGAGCACACAACGGAAGCAGGAAAAGGCATTTGACCATAAACTCATCACTAGGATTTTTTCCCCTTGCAGTTCCGGGAAGTGATTCCTCAAGTCGCCCCCTAACATTCTGCAGCATCATTAAAACTATACACTCTTACAAATTCATTCATGCCAAAAAACCAAAAACTACTCCCTCCATCCCAAAATGTTTTTCACTTTTGACTTACTGATGTTGTGTAGCATGCGCATGTATGTCCAATGTTACCCTTTACCAACTAGTATAATTACAATTTAAAACAATGAGGACTCATAATCTTTAGATGATGGAAAGGGTATAAATAGAAAAATATGCATAATTATGTAAAAGTGACTAAACATTTTGGCACACAAAAGACTAGGAAAAGTCACAAACATTTTCAGGTGGAGGGAGTAATAGATTATTTTTACATGGAAGAATAAACAATGATACAAAAAAGATTCAAACCTAAAACAGAAAACCCAAAACACGTTCAGAATTTGGATGTCCTTAGGTCAAACCAAAGTTAACACCAGAACCAGAAAATAAACAATTACAAAGTGGCATAAAGGTGTGATTGAGCCGAACTCATGTTTGATGTTAGTGGAGCTTAACTTGTTTAAGATTGTTATAGCTTGAGCATGAGTTGAGTTTTCTCAAATCCAATCCCATAGATTGGCTGCATTGTTGATGAGGCTAAGACTACAAAAGATAAACCTTTCACGAAGTACAACATCTAAACTTTGCATTTATTTATGTTGAAACAACTCCTTGTTCGGCTTCACTCACAAAACTACTGACATCAGCTTTAAGCTTATACTCGGCTTGAAGTTTGAATAATACTATATCAAGTGCAGCTATCTTACACCCTTAGGAAGAGAAACGGATTGTGGAATTGCACAGTAATCAGACTGATTAACAAAAGAGTTACCTGCCAAACATCAACAGGTTTTAGGAGCCATGACGTCCACCAGTCCCAGGGCTTTAGTGGTCCAAGGGTATAGTGAATGACGTGGAGTTCACTTTCATCTACCATCCACTACAAATGAAATACACACAGGGACTATAATTAAACCACATCTTTAGATAGCTCCAAAAAATCACTGAACAGAATTAGAAAGTCAAAGACCTTAAAGTAACGGAGCTTATGATATGAAATTAAAGAAAAGAATATTGAATCATTTAAAAAAAAAATTAAAAATTGTATCATTATCTAAGCAAAAAAGCCTCCTATCAACAATTAAGTTCATTGAAACCTAAGGTCAATTGCAAGGACTAAAATGACGGGCAGAATTTAATCCCACACTATTTATGACATGCAAGAAATTTAAAATGAGATAGATACATAAAAGCAAAATATTTAGAAGAAAATGTACTCTCTATCTCTGTAAACCTATGAGCACAGCTTGATCATCATCTTTTTAAGTGAATCTTCCCTCTAATTAATGCAAACAGAACTCAGTCTTATCTATAACAGTTTCCTGTAACTCACAAAACCTTTTTCACATAAAAAACTTAAGTTATTCTACTTTAATTCTTAGCTGTACCCCAGGAATCCACTTGTTATGAAATATATACATTGTTTGTAGTATTTCTTAATCAGAAGGGTCAGTAGATCCCGACCAACTTAATCAAATGAAAGTAAATAATTGTTATACAAACTAGATTCAAACCTTGTTGGCGAGCATGTAAAGGCCAACATCTGCATTGTAAAGAGTAGAGAGACGTTGCATCTCAGGAAGAGGTTTGGAATCAACCACATCCTGTGGTATGCTAGGCTCAAACACATGTGCATTAGGAAAGTCGGAGTAGTAAGAATTGAGAAACCCCTGATCCCCTCCAGTGTATGAAGGCAACGTGTTGACTTTGCTCATCATGTCATTGAAAAGAGACTGAGATGGTTCCACCACCAATACACCAGAATTCAACCTCTCAGAATGCTTCAAATTGGCACAGAATTTTCCACATTTGAAGAGATCTTCAATGCTTTTGACAACTACAGTATCCGCATCGAGGTAAACAACTGCACCAATTTATGATGCAAGTTAAAAATGCAATTCAGAGAAACAAGTAACAAAGGAAAACAAGCTATTAGCCCCAGAAAACAAGAAGTGGAATGTCTTTGCCAAGCAAATTATTGAATCAGATATCCGGCAGAAGTGCAAGAAAATTGATCAGGGACTCAACATATCAAAAAATATTCAAATGATACAATGCATTGTGAATTAACTTAAAAAATCATCATTTCGAAACCAACAAAGTAGAAGTGATACAGAATCAAAGAAAGAACAAGCTTGAGAACGTAAAAAAGACCAACCCTATCAAGCCAAACATATATAGGATGAGATGAAAGCAGATGGTTATCATCCATTCACCATAACAAGAACAAAGATATGTACTTCTGAATTTTCCATAACATTCCATAAAATAAAATATAAAGACATATATTACATGAAAGTAAGTCAGGGAGAACTCCCAAGGTCAAAGAGGGCAAGCAGCCCATTGCACATTGTTGAGAATTCCTTACAACAAGCACAGGCCAAAAGCCACCAAGAAAGCTAGAAATTCAATCCTTTACAAAGAGAAATAGATTCTAAGCAATATGAGGCAGGTACGGAGCACTAGCCCCAAAGATTACCTTTCTTATAGTTCGTCATGTTGAAAATTTTTAATTTTGTATAGACACCCCAAAACCTCTTGGGCCGAACTTGATTAGGATTTGCCAATAAACTTATCTTCTCCACTATCCAGCCATCAGCCTGCACAAGAATCACCAAATAAAAAGTAGTTAAGCAAAGAACGCATGATATAGAACTTGGTTAACCAGCTGAAGCACATTTTTATTCAACTAATTTTTTTAGGCAGCATTACTGGAGAATGCAATTTTGACCATGGCCTCATAAACTGGAAAGCCTCAAAGATGTGATCAGTATCTTCAGATGGCAGAGTAAATGCCCTCTCACACCATCTTTGGTAATGAGCAATGCAATAAAAGCTAAACTTAAGCTACGGAATAGAGGATTTTGAATCCTCTCCGAAAACAAATCACTACCTTAAAAAACAAACCAAAACAGTAAATTGAATCGTCAAGACAAAATTCATTGAAAAGTGAGATTCTTTCATGAGCAGTTTACCTTGAGAAGCCTCTTGGCGTAATCCGAGACTCCATCGGAGACCAAAACGACCATATCCTTGTGGGATCCAGTGTCCCGTATGGATTTCCCTAAAACCCTAACTCCCAGCAGGAACTCATCGCCGTACAACAGCGTCGCATAAGCTTCGTTGGAGGGCTGAGACCCCAACGCCGGCGTAGATTGGATCCAGACTAGTGCAACTACAAGAAGAATCCAAAGTTTTGAATAATTCATGCTTTTTTGGTTGGATTCTTCTGATTCGGAAGTCTTCCCGAGAAACTAGAAGGAATTTCTTCGAGAAAAACAGAAACCTTGAGCAAAAAATAGTTTTTGTGTAGTAATCACGATGATAGTAGCTTTTTCTTTTTGTTTTTTTTTTTAAAGAAAGAATCTTTTCTTAGTATAGGAAAAGAGGAGTCGAAGTCGAACTAAGGAGGTTGGAGCTGGAGATTGAGCCTTGGAAGACACTTCGTTTTATTCAGCCATGTGTTTCGTAGTAATTCGTATTATGTTGACCGCCCCTCCGTTTCAGGTTACAACACAGTTGCGACTGACAGACCAGACGCCAACTTTGGCTTCGACTCAAACTAGATTCGGACTTTGAAGATCAGGTCCATCGACGGCCGTTAACGCTTCCAGTCAACGATTTTTCTTAAAAAAATGAGGAAAAAGTACCAAAAAATTTTACCTTAATTATAGATCTGAACCGATTTAATCATTATAATTTTAAGTGATTCTAATTATATCACTAAAATTATAGTTTGAACCAAAATTGATTATTAATGTTACAGTTTAGTACCGAATATGGCATTAGTCGTTAAAAATCTAACAGAAAATGCGATAAGTTGTTAATTTTGAAATCTTAGGATATTTATGTAACTTTTAACAAATTTTAAAAATTATGTATAATTTATCATTTTTATTTTTTGTGCGACAATCACTTCTATCCTTTACCGGATCTGCCATTAGTTCCTTCAGAAATAATACTCAAATTAGTTATCGTATTCTAATACTACATATAACTTGAACCACATATAACCCGAACCTCGATCAAATAAAATTTATTTATTCAATATCGATATATTTTTTATTATCTACTTCTAGATATCATAGTTTTTTTTTTTTTACAAATAATTATGCCTAATGTTACCTCCTCTGACATCACCTCCGCCACCAATGATAGATACAGCGATGATCGAAGTAATGACTTGCACATAAAATAAATGAAAATGATAAATTATACAAAGTTCCTGAAGTTTATTAAAAGTTACATTGGTACCCCCAATATTTCAAACCCAACAACTTCCTACATTTACCATTTGATTTTTAACAGTTAGTGGCATATTTGATATCAAACTGTAACATTACCAACTAATTTGAGCCCAACTATGACTTTAGCGATGCAATTGGAACCACTCAAAATTATAGTAACCAAATCGGTCCAGACTTCTTATAATGGCTCTCCAGACATTCGGATCATAATTACTGAGGTAACATTAGTTATTTTATTAATTTAATATACTTAGAATATTTAATGCAAGTAAATTCTCAGTTTAATAAAATATAGTAGCTTAAAGAGGACAAAATTGATCATTTAAGAAAACTAGACCAAGAAGGGTATTTTAGTTATTTCATATAGTAACCCATTTTTATTTCATAGTTAGGTAGAGGATAGAAAAATATTGAATTTAAGGTATTATTGTTTTTTGGGATTCGTGCTCTACCTTTGTGAAATTGTAACTTGACTAAATTGTCTATAAATTGTTTAGGTGTAACCCGTAGAAGTATCAGGAATAAATTGCACGTATGTAAAATCTCAGGACTGGGCGTGTAATTAAGGTGAAGGAGGATTCAGACGCGGAATAATGTCGATTTTGGTCCTTCGTTTTCTGTTCGGTCCTAGATAAGTTCCCAATGAACTACTGTGTACAACGAAGGGACCAGGTGCGTGGCATGTGTCATTTAAGCCTACATAAGTTGACTTCCCATTATTTGCTCGGCCAACTTCTTCCTCTAGCTCCAGACCACCCAAGAGCACTCTCTCCCCTTTGAAACTCCATAGCTAAACCAAATCCAAGCTCCAATCCATCAAAATCAAGCACAATTAAGCAAATTTTTGAAAGAAAATCAAATTTGGAACAACCCTAAGCTTGAATTTCAAGCTATTTGTTCAAGTAAGTTTTGTTTTGTTCTTCCCTTGTTTTTTACCTTCATATGGTTCTGTAGCTGCTGGAATCACTGAATTGAAGCTAGTTCTTCTTAGTTTATTAAGGGAAAAACAACAAGAAAAACTTAGGAATCAAGCTTAAGTAGGAAGGAACCTAAATCCGGTTTGATTCAAGGGTAAAAGCTAATTCAATTATTTCTTGTCCTTGATTAATTCCAAACTTTATAGGTTAATTAATCTGGAATTTATTGTGTTTAAATCAAATTTTTTTTTAGCAAGAAATAAGAAATTAAAGAGGATTGAAGAACTTTTTATATGTGTGTTGAGTAAAGGGCCGGTTAATTAGAATCCATTAAGAGGGTTTTTCCTAACCACTTAAACCATAAGGAATATTGTAATATTGTCATAATTATGGTTTATTTATGTAGTTAAATGATAAAATAAAAGAGAAATACTTAAGCTACTATAAACCTACAAAGAAGGATATAAAACCAAGACCATGAGAATATTGAAGTTGATGTTTGCTTGTATTAATTAATCAAGGTAAGGGATTTTAAGTTCAAATTAAAATTGATGCATTATATGTTTTTACAATGCATTAATTAAGAGAGTATGAGGTGGACAATAAGTGACTTAATGACTAAATAATTAAATAGCCCTTAAATAAGTATACAGGGTACTAAGTATTCAAGATGGGCTTTGACGCTCAAGAGTACCCTAACTAAGCTACCAAGCTCAGTAAGAATAAGCCACGAAGAACTCTTATACAGTGTGAGCAAGGGTAAATAATGATAAGCCAAACTTGCTAAGGCAATAGCTAAGCTCTTGTAAGAAGGACTAGGTTGAGGATGAGTTCCCCACCATAGAACCCGTACTAGTGTCCATTAGTCAAGACCTTGGAACGTTTTGAACTCACGTTAAGATATGTATATATGTTATATATGCTGGGTCCTAAAGTTTATTTTGCAGGTATTTAATTTTTTACTGATAATTTATAATTTTCATTCCCTTAAGTATCATATTGTGTAAATACTAATAGTGTGAAACCTAACATCCACTGAAGGGTTGTTAAGTAAAGTTTTGGTGCAAGTATTTAAAGCACATGAATCTTTAATGATTCTAAGTTATTGGTTAGTAATACTAATGTACTAACTAAGTTATTTAAAATAGCCTTGACAGATACAAGAGAAATGTACAAGGAAAAGTTGGACCTATCACTTCTGGAGCTTCTATGCTCAAGTGGGAGTTATTTTGACAGTCTCAAACTTTGTACATGTTGGGCACTTTGGTATCAAGGAAATGCCTCTAGTTTGACTAGTGTGTATGGACTTACTTAGTGTATATATCTGTATATACACTATGGTTGCTTATGAATGTACATAAGTTAATGTTTGTAGTTTAAATAAACATGTTTATATGACTTTGGTACGTGTTTCAAGTATTTTATGAATATCATGGAAACTATTTTGAAAAGATTTGCTTATCACTTTTGTTAATTCTCTCCAAATGCCGAAGTTAAGCATGCATGGATTCATGTCATAAGAAAATAAACTAGTATAAAGTTTTAAACAACACAAGTATTAACTTAGCCATTTGCAACTAAGAGTAGGATTACTAAATCCTAATTATCGTAAGATCCTGGGAACACCCTATATTAGGGTAAGCGAGGAGGTTTCCTCACACTTATAACGACAATGAGTTTTTTAGTACTTTTTCCCAAATCATAAAGGCCTAAGTTTTAGCAGCCAACTCATGCAAGTTAGTCATCCAACTCGGGCCTCATTAGTCTCTGAACTTTACAAACTCATATGAGTTGGTCCATATTGCAACAGAAAGTGTCATGCAACCCCGTGCAACAATATGTCATTAGTTCTAACCCAGTGTTGACCATGGCTACAAGTACCGACTTAGTCACACTTGGTTAGATTTTTGTGAACTATTTTTCACAAACATGAAATTATGGATACTTGATTTGTAAATTAGAACGAAATCTAATTTTTGCCCTTTCCTCTTCTTCAACGCGTCGAGAATTCACATCAATCCAAATATTCATATTTTTGCTGAGTTTCTTCTTCTCGATTTAAACCAAAGATCTCTTAAAATCTTGTCATGAATTAATGATTTCTTTGCCCTACCCCTAATTTCATAGCACAGTGCAGTGGCATTAACGAGGATGATGCCTATAATTTAGGGGCTGCTGGCATCTGACTTCAAGTTGAAGGACCTACTTGACCAAGTTGGAAAAGTAAGGAGGCGGCTACTATCGTTAGGCCAATCATAAATTACACCATTCCCCTTAAATTCGGATAAGGTCACGGTTTTACCCCCATAGTTTAAAAGCTAAACCTGTTCCTTTTCCTCTTATCTTTCAACAAATACAATCAAAGGTAGCAACAACTAAAATACAACTTTTCCCTTAAAAGAGAAAAGTAAAGGAAAAAAAAAAAGATAATTCCACGATTTTTTCTTTTTAACCTATTTTTTACTTTATATGACCAGGTTAAATTATATCCTATATAAAATTTAAATGAAATATATTCAACAAATGATTCAACTTAAAGTTCAAAACATTTAGTAAGCCCAACCCTTGTGGCACCTTCTTTCAATCACTACATCGTCTGCTCATTTATTTTGTGTGTATCCAGTCATGTCTATGTATTAATCCATACTTGACCAATTGATTTATTCTAGTTATTTCTCAATTATCCAACATTTTACAGCAGATAGATATGAGTGATTCATCTTGAAGTTGATAGTTATAAGTGGAATTATGATCGAGTGGGATGTTGAATACGGCTAAAACACAGGTAATGAAGTGAGTTTGAATAATGAATCAGGTAATATCAGGTAATTTTTCTTTTTCATTTTTTAGCTATCATCCAAGTTATATGCTTCGATGATTCATTAGTCCAAGCTTTTGTTGGAGTGGCAAATAAAAAAAATTGAAGGTTTTTTTAGGTACATAAAAAATAATAAAAACTAAAATAATTCACATAAAAAAGATTTTTTATAAAAATATGAAATATGATGTCAAGAGTACCCTAATAGCCATTAAACTTATATGCTTATACTTGATCACTTGACTTTATCTTGTGTTAACTTTTTCTATGTTTGTAGAGAAAAGTAAGCAAAGAAAAAAGTTTAAGATCAAGATAGGAAGAAATATGAAATTTAAAGGGTTAAAATAGGAGTTTTTTCAACAATATATTATTTGTATAGGGAATACAATTGCCCACTTTTTATATTTTTTAGGTAAAAGAGACCTAATTTTTTTATGTAAATATATGTTATTGATTTCGGCGGTGCACCACAAAATCAAAGAAGGTTCAGTTACCAAACTGTATATCACATGTCAATATTTTATTTTATTTAGAATCATTTACAAGTAAAAATTTGAGAGTCTGTAGTAGTTAAGGGGAACTATTCAGTTTCTTGAAACTTTGAGTGCATTGGGCCACATTTTAATAATTAAGCCTTGTCATTTTAATACAAAGTGGAAGATGAGAGATTTGAATCCTTGACTTGAGAGTTGAGTGGCTAAAACCTCAATCAACTCATCTAGATGCATATTTGTTAATTAATTTTAGGAAAAATTTGAAGGTTTATCGACCCATAAGTCATATGTAGATATGCCTTTGTCTGTTGGCTTATTTGTCCAACCTTGTGTTGTTTGTTCGTGTGGTAGTTGTTTTTCCTGTCTATGTTTTTGTCTACATCTATTAGGGTTAAATTACAAAATTTTCCTATGGTTTGATCTAACCTATACTTTGTCCCATTTATTTTAAAAAATCTACACTTTACTCCTATTTTCTTTATAGTGATCGACAACAACTTTTGAAACTTTAAATTAAACTGTCTGATAGCCATGCTCAAGTAATTTCATGATTTTTGATATTTTTTTCATAGCCAACTGAAATTTAAAAAATATTGATATACATCTATAGGAAGAAAAATACATTTATAGAAAAGAAAAATTGATAATTTAAAATGTCTATTAACTATAAAAAAATATTAGAGAGACCAATATTATTGAAAAATAAATATCGTATAGTTTAAATTGCAGTTTCAGAAGTTATTATCAAACAGTATAAAATAATTAAGGGCAAAGTATAGGTTTTTAAAAATAAAGGAAAAAAAAACTATAAGTTAAGGTAAACCTCAGGAATGATTATAACTTTCTATATATATTAGTTTGTATGTTTAGATACTAGATATATCTGGGATTTTTAGGAAAATTTTCTTCACGTTCTACTATAATGGGATTGATTGAGACAAATATCGCCGCTCCACAGTTAAAAAAAAAGATCTTTATCAAGTTGTTGTGCTAACAGCGCTAGAAAAAGCAACTGATTTAAACCAAATTTTAAGCATGGCATTTGCTCAAAATTCCCATTGGTTATACGACTCAACGAGAAGTTGGCTTTTGCAAAACAAGAGATTTGCAAGCAAATAAGTATCATCCATAAAGGATGAGTCATTGTTGTGAGTTTTACAATCCTAATCCGCAAAGCGCACGGGACGTGTGTAGATAGGGTGAATAAGATATCGTTCTCACGAGGATTGATTTGCATTATTTGCTAATTACCACTACCTTGAGACTCACTTTAGCTAAACAAGCAACAATTGATGATTTACTCACAATGAAAATAACTAAGTTTGCAACTCCACTTAAATTACTACTAAACAAGAACAACAAACACAATGCAAATTAGGGGTTTTCTAATGAATTAACAAAACACACTTTCTATGGTTTTCACTATTTGACTTGGTTAGCTGGTGAATTAAGGCTAATAGTTTGGTTTTTCTACTTGTTAGTGAAGTTAACTAATTGGGCCCTTACTCTCCCAAGTGAAAGGGTCACTCTCCCAAGCTTACATTAGAATGGACTCCCATCCAAATTGTTAGTTCAAGAGGGGCATTACAAGTGCAATTTACCTTCACCTAGTGTCCTAGACTAGTCTCCTAACAAGCCCATGGCCACTACACTATTCTCCTAATTCCAATTCCTTTTAATCTTTTTCAAGAGTTTAAAAGAAATCTAAAGTGCAATTGACTAGGGTCCTTGATCAATCAACACAACAATAAACTCAAGGAGAAGAGTAAACAAGCAATGATGGAAAACCAAAGTTAAATAGCCATTAATCCAACCAACATAACCAATTTAAGTAGCTACAACCATAGAAAGTGTAGAGAAAACTACTCCATAATCAAATTAAACATAAACATGAAAATACATAAAAGAGCATCCATGTCTAAATACAAGATAAAAGAAGGAAAAAAGGAACCCAATAGACTCTAGATGCTTGATTCCTTAAGGCTCCTACAAGTCTTCAAGTCCTCCAAGCCTTCTCCAAGCAAGAATCCATAAATGCTCCCAAGGAATATGAAGAAATGCAAGAAATGGTAATGAAAAACCTAAGTCTAAGATGAGAAGATGAAAATGAAGAGTGTGTTTTTCTTGCTAGGTTCCAGGTTCTTCTACTCTTGGAGGTGTCTCTTTCACTTATCAAACCATTTGGATAGAAATCCTTGGCCAATAACAAGCTTGAGTTCAAATTTGAGGTAGGGGACCACTTTCCCGGGTGACTGGCGCCTAGGCCTCAGGAAGGGGTGTCTAAGCGTCTAGGCTTCCAGGCTCAATGGTGCTCTGGCGCCTAGGCCCCAGGAGGGGGTGCTTGGGCGCCTAGGCCCCAGGAGGGGGCGTCTGGGTGCCTAGGCCTCCAAGCTCATAGGTGCATAGGGCCTAGGCCTCAGGTGGCGCCTAGGCCTCCAGGGTGCATTTTTTAGGCAGAGAACTTTTGTACTGTGGCGATTAGGCCTCGCTCCTGGGGCCTAAGCCTCATAGTTATAATTTTCGTTGACTTTCGCGTTCCCGTTTCTCAATCCGCTCGTCCCGATGTCATTCCAATGCTATGGTCCGCTTCTCCAACCTACAAAATGAAGGATCAAAACAATAATTAGCCAAAAAAATTGAGTGGTAAGGGAGAAAATTATGGTCAAAGTTGACAAAAAGTCAACATGTTTGACCACAAAATTAACATTTATCAGTCATTTTGCACTAATTTAATTGTTCTTTATTGTTTTATATTAAGTGGTTTCTTCTCAAATTATCAATTTATTAAAATTGCGTACATTAAAAAGTTGTAAAAATAATTTTATGATATCATTCATAAAAAGTATAAGTATTTTTTCATTAATTTTTTAACTTAACCAACCTAAAATTAGAAAAAGTAATAAAAATATTCAATTTTCACAAAATATCATAAATTTATTTTTTAGGCATTTTAAAGTAGAGAATTTCAATAAGTTCGATAACTTTAGAAAATAATCATGTTATATAAGAAAAAATGCACAAAATAAATATAAAAAAAATTAGCCTTTAACTTACATTTATTGTTCAAGAACCCATCCTAAGAGTAGTGAGACATTTGCAGCTACATATCAGGTTTGATCTTCCAACAACCCTATGCTCCCCCAACCATTAAGGAACACGCTAATGTCATATGGCATAAATGCAAGCACACTTCTCGTAAGGGTGAGCATGGTTTGAGTTTCTAATGTAATTGAACTAATCTGAAATAAATTTGGTTCCAAAAATGTTTTACCCAACATGAGAATAGAACAAAACCATAATAATAGCTTTAAGTTTTTTTTTTCTGATTCTCGGGTTTTTCAGTTTATATCATATATCTATAACAACACTAGAATTCAATAAAATTGCACTTACAACCTCGCCAGACAATAGTTTATGAAATTAGCAATGCGTTTATGGAGTGAGGTTGAGAAAATTAGGAGTTAGGATTAGGTTTAGAACTAAAAGACTAAACCCTATAATATAATTATATATGTAAAAAATTTGTATAATATATTAATGCATATACCTTGGGCTAGTTTCACATCAAGTTGGTTTTAGTTCAAAAACAGATTGTTTTTTAAGAGATGGAACAAACCAACAAACCATAATCAATTTTTACTTAACCTAACTCACCCATATTAAATGAGGTAAACTCACAGTTATATCCAATGCCTACTCACCCATAATCCTAGCCACGCCGCACACACCAAGGATACAAGGAAGCTGCTCAAGTGCACTGGCTCACATTGTTTAATTTATGGCCATTTTTTCCCATTTAAAAAATATGTGCATTTTTTTATTTATTATATCCATTTATAAAAGTTAATTGATAGATAAATCAACTGTCACATCAATTTTTTGCCTGAAACCTCAAAATTACCCTTAATGAGATGCATCATTTTACCTTCACATTATGCTTAATCAATTTTGACCTTATCCAAACCTCTTTTCCAATTAAAACCCCGTTAGCTCCAATCTCGGTTGACCTTTTCAATATTCTATTATATTTATTATAAAGTAGAATTTCACAATGGATTAGTAATTGGAGGTATGAGACTATCCACCTAGGTGCCTATCCACCTAATAACACTACTAACAATTCCGTCCATCCTTTTAGTTCAAAACAAAGAGGATGGCGTAAAAAATTAAGGAGAAAAATTGGGAGATACCTAATTAAAGTCATTTACCATATAAAGACTAGCCAAAATTAATTTTTACCCTAATCCCACGAGAAAAACTATGATCTTCCCCTACTCTTGGTTGCATCCTCAGTCGAAAAAACCAGCAAAAAAAAGGCAAGGATGGCAACGCAGCTATTCGGAGATATGCGAAGCCATTTAGAGGGCGGCAAGGTATGCGAACGTGTTCTGAGCAAGGCAAGGATGGCAACGAAGCTATTCGGAATGAGGCAAGGATGGCAATGACTGGAGCACAAGACGGCAGATGGTGAATGGCGAACAGTGGTGGTTCAAAACTCGTGAAGAGGGAAAACATACAAAAAGGTTTAGAAAGTGAGTATGGAGGATGATAATGGTTAAGACATTGATTTCGGCAAAGAAACAGAAGGTTTGTATAATTTTTTGAGATCCATGATAAAAACATCCACGATTTGTATTTTATATTGCAAAATAATGTGGATTTGTACACATGTATGCTACCGAGTTTTATATGTATGTTCTGGGGCTTGTATGCATGTTCTGAGTTTGTAAAGAACATAAATATATATATTTATGCTTCTGTATTTGTAAGAGCACAAATGTATATGTATGCTTTTGGACTTTATATATGTGCTTCTGGATTCGTAGAGAATACATATATATATGTATATTTCTGGGGTTTATATGTATGCTCCTAAGACTTGTATGTATGTTCCGGGTTTGTAAAGAGCATAGGTATATATATGTATGCTTTTGATATTTATATGTATGCTTCTGTGTTTGTAAAAATACAAATATATATGTATGCTTTTGGACTTTATATGTGTGCTTATAGATTTGTAAAGAATACAAATATATATGTATATTTCTGGGGTTTATATGTATGCTCCTAGGTCCGTAAAACCAAAAATATATATGTATACTTTTAGATTTTATATGTATGCTTTTACTTTGTAAAAGGCACACACACACACACACACATACACACACACACACACACACACACACGCACGCATACACACATATTAGTTTTATTTGCATGATTCTGGATTTTATTTATATGCATCTGGGCTTTATTTGTATGCTTATTGGTTTTGTATGAGTTTTGAGTCTTGAGTTTTAGTATTGTATTAAAGTAGAAATGAGTTGTATGAAATTGAGATTTATTTATATGGTACCACAAACTGTTTGTATGGAACTAAGTAATTTTTTCGGAACATAATGTGCAAATATGACAATGAAATGTGAAGATACTTATGTATGATACCTCTTACAAGATGCCAATTGTGATAAGACGAGTACAGGGGGAAAAAAATTGTAGCAAATCTATAATGCAAAAGGATCAGAGTGAGGATGAATTTGGAAACAATGTGGGAAATGTATAAAACTGAGCGAGATTGTGTTAAGCTGGAAATGAATTGTATTAATTTGTGTGGGATATGTGTTAAACTGGATGCTAAATGATTAAATTAGAAGTTAAATGTATTGAACTGTGTGGGATATGTGTTAAACTGGAAGTGAATTATATTAATCTGTGTGGAATATGTGTTAAATTAAAAGTAAAATGTATTAAATTGTGTGAGATATATATTAAACTGAAAGTGAATTGTATTAAACTGTGTGGGCTATATATTAGACTATATGTGAAATGTATTAAACTGAAAATGAAATGTATTAATCAGTGTGAAAAAACCATCATACAAGAAAATGATATATTATACAAAATAAATTTCTATTATATGAAATTGAATATTTATAAAATTATTTTAAATAATTACCATATTTATCAGATTATCTTTTTACTTAAGATTATTTTTCCAAATGAATTCAAATTCATAAAGTTTCCATAATAAAACTATTAATGTTTGGAAAATTGAGAAAAAAAAAAGAACATAAATCTGTTGCAACTCACGAAGGAGAATGAAGAAAAAATGAGGATGTGGAATTAAATAAATAAGAAAACATTTAAAACTAAATTTTCATAACTAAAAATTTTAATTACAGTTAATATTTTCATTAGAATCCAATCAAATCTTCCACCCTAACAAACATAATTACCATAAATGATCCAAACAAAACAAATATAATAGTATGTAGATGCAATAATCCATTTGAATTTAAATTTTTATGAATTTTTCTTTTTTAATGTCTTAAACTAGAAAATTTCATAAAAATTTAATAAGATTACAAAAATTGTATTTTCAATGGATTATTACAGCTACATAATATTGGCTTTTAATTAAAATTAGTTCTAGGTAAAAATGATATAAAAATAAAAATAAGTCATTTTGAAGTCAATTGACTTAAGTTGAAATGAACTGGGTGCAAAATTACCTATAATGAAATGCATCATTTTACCCATAGATTATGCTTAACCAATTTTAATCTTCTCTTAATCTCACTCCCATTAAAAGTTAAAACTCCCTTAGCTCCAATCTCGGTCAACTTTTTTTTTCGCACTCCTATGATGACTATTATAAAGCAACAATTCGAGGTGCATTGGTAACGATAAAGTTAATTAATAAGCTAATTGACTGTCACGTTTTTTTTTAAACATCCAAATGCCCTTAATGAAATGCGTTATTTTATCTCCAAATTATGCTTACCAAATTTTCACCTTCTCCTAACGTCTTTCCTGTTATAAGTAAAAACCCGCTCAGCTTCAATCTTGATCAATCTTTTCACCCTTCACTTTTACTTTCCCATTGTACCCACCAGAAAATAGTGAGCTCCGGCCATGGTACTTGTCTCCTTTTTTTTTTTCGTCCGACCGATCACGGGCCAATGGTTTGTGATGTTTCTCTTCCTTCATCATCATAGCCGGCGCTGGTGCCACTTACTTTTTTGGCGTCTACTCTAAAGAAATCAAATCAATCTTCGACTCTGACCGCCTGATTTGTCCTCCCTATCAAATTTGCATGAACTTCGCAAGATATCTCATTACAAAAGGTTACGTTGGCGTCAACCAATTTGTCTTAACTCAATTCTATCGATCATTCACTACTAGAAAAGGTCATTTAGTGACGATTTAATTAGTGATGGATAAAAATAATTGTTAATTAGTGACAACAAGTAGTCGCTAAAAATCCAGTGAAAGTTTAGTAACGGTTTTCGGTCGCTAAAATTTAGCGACAACTTGTCATCATTAATTTAGTGACAAGCTATCACTAAAACTTAGCGACAGTTAACAATCGCTAATAAGCCGTCGCTAATTTAGTAACGGTTTACTATCACTAAATTTAACAAAATCTCAAAAGTTAGTAACGGTTCTTGCATATTAGTCATTTTTTATGCTAACTTGCTATATCTTTTAACATAAATAACTTTTTCTAATATATATAATGTAGTTGAGATGTATATCTTAAAGTTTGATAAAGGTTTAATGACGGCTGGCTGTCACTAATATTTAGTGACGGCTTACCTTCATTAATTTTGTTTTATGGTTAAAAAGTTAATTATTTCAATTATTTTTCTAAAAATGAATGAATAAACTTCTAAAAGTGATGGTTAGAGGTAATGACTGCTTGCCTTCACTAATTGGTCATAGACTAGTGAAAGCTAGCTGTTACTAACTTATGGCCAGATTTTTTGATAACTTATCCTCACTAAGTTAGCAAAAGCTAGTCACCACTAAATTATAGCCATAGTTAGTGAAGGTTTGTCATCGCTAACTAGCTGTCACTAAATTTAGTGACAGTTTGTCCTCACTAATTAGTGTCAGTTAGCAATCACTAAATTTAGCTGTAGCTTACCCTCACTAATTTAGCAACGGTTAGCAGTCACTAAATTTAATAACTGTTTGCCCTCATTAAAGTCTAAAAAATTATTTCATTTTAGTTTTTATTAAATTTATCAATTATTTATGTGTTGTTAAGCTTTTCACATTTTATTTTAGTTTTTATTAAATTTAGCTAACTAAATTAATTATTTTAGTTTACATTTTAGTTTATTTTTAGTTTTTATTAAATCTAGCTACATCATGGACTCCTAATTATTTATGACTTGTTTAATTGACTAAGTAAAATAATTGAAAAATTATTTCTTTAAACATGTTTATTGACAAATGAATAGTTATGTCTATCCATTATTTTGTATTATAGAATCTCATTGTAGCTTTGACTTATTATTAAAATAAATGATTATATTTAAAATGTTGTAGGTATTTAGTGATTACTCTGTCCTTACTAACTAGCGATGGTTAGTCATCACTAAATTTAGCGACATTTTTTCATCGCTAATTAGCAATGGTTAGCCATTATTAAAAATTTAGTAACGACTAACTCTTGCTAAAATCTTAAAAATTAGTGACGATTAGCCTTTGCTAAGTCTCAGCCAGATTTTGCAATACATAGCCCTCGTTAAAAGCTAATGAAGTACGTACATGTAGCCCTTTTACGATCTCAAGGCTACATTAAGCTTCAATTAGGCCTATTCTCACTAAGATCCTAAAAATTAATTAGCGATGGCTTATTCTCACTAATTAATATATCAATTACTTATTTAGTATTAAGTTTTTCATAGTTTATGCTTAGCGATGGTAAATTTAGAGACAGCTTTCCTTCGCTAATTAGTGACTGTTAGCCTTCGTTGAACTGGGAAAAATTTAGTAATGGAGCGCCTTTGTTAATTTCAAAAAATTTTAAACACTCCGCTGTTCACCCTTCCACCCCTTCGGTGCTTTTGATAAAAAGGGCAATTTACCACTTTTTGTGTATTTTCTTTACCTTCAACCCAAGGTCCCTTCAACTCTTCGTCTTCCACCCCATAGTTCACCATCGTTGGCCGTTCATCACCCGAGTAGCTCTCCGTCGCGCCCAGCCCCTCTGTCGAGCCTGGTGCGCGATCTTCATCGACCCAGGCTTCCCAGATCCGTCGAACCCAGTACCGAATCGTCGAGTCCAGTCCCTCCGTCCAGCCAAGCACGATCTTCGTCGACCCAGGCATCCCAAATCCATCAAACCAAGCGGCAAACCATCGAGCCTAGATGCGATTCGTCTGGCCCAGCCCCTCAGTCGAGCCAGGAGCGATCTTTGTCGACCCAGGCGTCCCAGATCCGTCAAACCTAGCGGCGAACCGTCGAGCCCAGCCCTTCCGTCGAGCCAGGAGCGATCTTCGTCGACCCGGGCGTCCCAGATCCGTCAAACCCAGCCGTTCGCGAGATCGGCGAGATAGATAAACGAGAGAGAGGTAGGAGCGTCATCGCCATCGGACCTTCCAACCCTCCGGTGCCTCGTCGGTTCGTAATGGTTCAACGGGTGTGGTCAGTGAGACAGACGGGTTTGATGCATGAGGTCGGCGAGAGTGACTTCTTTGACGGGCGAGATAGACTGCTATTATTGTTTTCCCTAACTTGGGGGGTAAATTGTCTGTGATTGAAGAATAAAAGAAAAACATGTTATTTGGCCATTTATTTATTTTAGTCAAGGCAAGCCGTCGCTAACTAGTATTAACTAGTGTTAGCTTGCGGTCGCTAAATTAGTGACGGTAAGATGTCGCTAATGTAACAACCTTAGTGACTGTCAACCTTTACTAAACTTAGCCACAACTTGCTTCACAAAAATATTAGCAACGATTAACTACCACTAACTCATCAATGTCATGCTGGCGCCGGAAAATTAGTAACCGTCATATTTTTGAAGACTAGTCTTCACTAAATTATTAGCAGTGAGTAAATTAGCCGTGGCAGATTTAATAACGGTCAGCTGTCGTTACATCTGGTTTAGTGATGGCTAACCATCGCTAATATACGTCACTAAACCCCAAACCCTATTTTTTTAGTAGTGGTTGTCCATATTAGTTGTTCAATGCTTATATATTTGTTTTTGACTCTTTTGAGTTGTTATTGTAATCAATATTTCTCCATTATAGAATGTGTAAAATTATTTAGTTGCAAACTTCCATTGAGTTTTAAATATATGATAAAAATTCATTTAGTGTCCCCATGTATACAAAAATATCAATACCTTTCTTTATACCAAAATAAATTATATAATCTCTCTCATTTTACATTGCAAATGTCCTTAAAACAAAGGTAATGGTCTCTAACTTTTTATCCTTTGTGGCTCAAAACCTTTGTTTAATTATAAACCCACAAAAGTTACATATATAATTTTCTTCACACATTTTACAAAAATAATATAATATAAAATTTACAGTATTTATAACATTCTATATTATGCATATTAATCTTCTATTCAATTAAGTACTATTTTCCATTAACTATATCATAATTGTGCAGCAATATAAATAACAAATGATACATTTCTCATGAAAAAAAATAATAATATGTTTGTTTGATAGGTATAAAGCTAGTTAAGTGTTCTAATCAATTTAATAAGAAGCTTTCTCATTCTAATCAAGCAATTAAATTACAAGTGAGATGTGATACCAATATGGCTACTAACGTCTATTGTTTCTATGGAATTCTTTTAAGATGTGTATGTCTCTGCTTTGTAAATATTACAGGTTAAGTTCATTCATTCTAGAAAACAACAGTTTTTAGCAGTGCCAGTTTTTACGGGAGAAGTGTATTCCTGAGCACAAAGATGTCTTTTTTTTTAAGGAAAAAAAACAGAAGGGGCTTTAGGAAACCCAAAACAGCGGGCTCAAGGAACGAGGATAACAAGGATTATGTATAATCCGAACTCAGCGTTGTAGACAGTGCACTGGGCCAATCGTCTACGCCTTCCAGACCAAAACTAATGAAGAGGTATGCTCTAAGCCTGAAAAGAAACTGTTCTCAAACCCAAAAAAATACATTTGATCCAGCCAGCCCAAAAGTTTTCAATTCTTTGTTTTCACATTTTTTTGGTTTATCCTGCCGTCGGCTTATAAGCATTATCCATGTTTGATGATGAGATGATTGGAACTTGGAAGTGGTGGGCTTACATGAATGAACCCATCTGGGGCCCCCTAATCTCACCTTACGATTCCCTAACTTGATCACCACAATGCCCCCCCCCCTCTCTCTCTCTCTCTCTCTCTCTCTCTCTCTCTCTCACACACACACACACACACACACAACCCCATGCCATTCAAATTAAATTTTAGGGCATATCTCATTTAATATGTGGAATGTCCCTGCAAATTATGGGACTTCCAGTACTTTCCCTATGGGCCATGGCTACTGTCCTTTTGCACATGGCCTCCAGCCTCTCCACTCCGCCCCCAACTTATCACCTTCTGTGTTATTCCCCATTCATAACCCCATCCCATTTCATAGTTTTTAATTCATTTTTACTTGATTCCCTTCAAACCCTAATCCATTTTGCAATAATTGTTAGGTGCCAGATGGGTGCATGTGCAGGCTCAGCAAAAATGGGCTGCCTGCATTTGTTTTATTCCCACCCTCAAATAAATATGAATGGGGAATAAAATGATAAACATGTTAAATACTAATATTATTTCACTGAAGTGGTTTTTTTTTTCCTGTATGATAGGAAAGGGTGTGATTTGAGACAAAGTTATAGTGGGAGTACTATTTTAGTTTGAAATTTTCATCAATACTTTCATTACTACATGAAAACATTTTGTTGACACTTAAAATTATCTAGTACTAGAAGTTAAAGGTTGAAGTATTAAGGGGGAAGATTTGTGGTGTCTTCGAACCAGAGCTGGCACCAAAATAGGCCAAAGGCACTGAGAGGGTGGGGGTGGCGCTAGGGTACTTCGGAGACTTTAATGAAATTTCACTATAAGTACTAACATTATTCAGAAAACAATATTGACAAATATTGTTGAAGTTTCATTCAGGCAGAACATTTCCCATCATGGGTCCCACCATTTCACTCTCAGAAAGTTCCAACTTGTCTATATATTCTTCTTAATCCTTCTTCTCTCTTTTTGTTTTTTCTTTTCTTTTATCGTCCTTCAGTATTCTTTAACTCACAGGAACATGAAGAGATTCTTGTGGGGTTTATTTTCAATGATGGCTTAATATATTCGTGTTCCAGTTTGAAGATTTGTATAAGTTTGATGCAGGAAAAAATCATATATGCTCCCCTAATTTTTATAGTTGTTTTAAGGTGGATTCTTACCTTAACTAGTACCATTATATAGTTCCTTAGCTTATATCTTATGTCCTATTCCAATTTCTTTTGTCAGTTTCTTCTTTTTTTTTTTGTTTGCAGAAGTTGCTTATATGGTAGTATAAACACTTGGGTGGGTCCCACATTGCCAAGGAGCTTCTTTTAGTTGTGGAAAAGCTTCAATAGTTGCTTCCATTGTAACGGGTAGACTTTAAATTGGCAGAAAAATTTGGAGGAATATTGATGAATGGGAAGGCAAAGGGAAAAAAAAAAATAGAAAGTACAAGAGCATAAGAGAATGGAACGAAGAAGGTCGAACATCGGAAAAGATATTAAACACGATAAATTAGCAGAAAATTTTTGAACATGCACTGCAAGTAATCACAATTCTCAGCCTCCATTTTATTACAAAAAAAAAAAAACACTGATAATTTAAATGATCTACTAAATATTAAAAAACTATGGTATGGTTTGAATTTATAGAAGATATATGGTTATCAAGTAGTTTAAATTAGAATTTAAAAAGTTGATATCAAATAATTAATGAGAGTTAATGAAGTCAAACTGTTTGTAATTGTCTTTTAATAAATTCAAGTTGTGCCATAATTTTTTGATAATTAATAGACTATTTTAGCCTATCAGTTTTTCTTTTTGTAAATCATATTTCTGCACTAACTCAGTCTTACCTAGAATTAGAGATTAACATGCAATGAATTATAAAATTTTGAAACCAATTTGCAATAAAATAGAGGTTGAGAACCTATCTGCAACAGCAACTAAACGTATGGGATCAACTCTGCCTTTTACCCAACACAGGTGAGAGAAAGAAAAGACCCAGCAATCAGTTAGCCGGCCCAGCTTTTATGATTATACAGACACATGTGACAACATAATTGTAAGTATTTCCCTTAGTAGAAAATAAGACCAAATATTACAAAGTATTTGAACTTATGCAATGGAGGGATAATTATTGGGATAATAATTGCTACACTATAACAGAAACTCTATAGAGATATGAGAGCGTTCCAGCAGGCAGACGTCCGTCAAATCAAGAACGGTGCACTAACGTTATTAGGTGTTCAATTATGGGTTAAAAGATAAGAGTGTTTGAGATTGAGTTAGTAGTTTCGGTTTCTGGTGTTTAAGTGTTAACTTTTAGTCTCTAAATATTTGCAGGTTATTTTTCAAGTGGTGGAAATAAGATATTTTGATTATTCAGATTTTAGTTTTAATTAAGAGATAACCATGTTAATTTTAAAGATATTTAAGTGGAAAAATCATGTAATGCTTTTTTATTTCTTAAATTGTAGAGTTCAATTGGTATACAAATTAAGTAAAAAATCTATAGGATTACCAATAATAAATTTTTTTAATCTCAATCTTTCCTAGACACAAAGAAACAAATTTTGTATGGCATGAAGGGATATTAAACCTGATTACTTAGTTTGAATCCTACCACGATAAGCGAAAAACTAATATTATTACTTATAGTTTTTCTTCTAAAAAATTTACCACCAAATTAAAGGAGTCTCCTTGTCTGTACTCTGATATGCAATGTCAGGAAAAGAACAGGGACAGAAGAAATTTTCTAGTGGACCACAGGAACATTTTCATCTAGCTAATAAGTAATTAACAAGAAAGCTTGAGAAGAACACTAGTTTTTAATTTCACCCACAGACCCACTTCAGTTGACCAGGATTAACTCTTTTTTTTTTTCTAATAGAGAAAATTTCAGAGAGGCATAGTGAAGCAATCAACTGAAACACATTCTCTCCATGTTTTAGTGTCTGGGAGATTTGTAACAAGTCCAAAGCTTTACAGTCGGTCAGTCCAGATAATTAGCTGGCACTAATCCCAAGATCTCACGTATTAACAATTAAACTAATCAATGATTAATTTCTGACACAGTCTTCTACTCTCATATACTACTACTTATTAGCTTTCTTGCCTCCCCTCTTACTCTTTAGCCTTTGTTCCTTCCACATATCCGAAATGTGTCATCATTAGGAGGAAGAAACCTCAACCTCAACCTCAAAGAAGAGAGCAACAAAAATGGGAGTTCTTTTGCTGTTCTTCTACTGTTGCATTGGTTTCTCTCTTGTCTTTGCTGAGGGACCCAAGCAAGCAGCAGCCGGAAATGATGAGATCTCAATCTTGCTGTCGATCAAAGATGGTCTTATTGACCCGGTGAACAAGCTCAGAGGTTGGAAATGGCCAAGCAATACCGCTGAAAACACCACTGTCCACTGCAACTGGACAGGAGTTTGGTGCAACTCCAAAGGGTTCGTGGAGAAACTTGATCTCTCCAACATGAATCTCAGTGGCATTGTATCGGATCATATCCAGGATCTGCATAGCCTTTCTTCTGTCAACATTTGCTGCAACGGGTTTGAGACCTCATTGCCAAATTCAATGGAAAATCTCACTTCAATAAAGAGCATTGATGTGAGCCAGAACAATTTCAATGGAAGCTTTCCTACAGGCCTCGGTAAGGCTTCAGGTTTGACATATGTAAATGCTTCCAGCAACAACTTCTCCGGGTTTCTTCCTGAGGATCTTGGCAATGCAACGCTGCTTGAGAGCCTGGATTTCAGAGGAAGCTTTCTTGAGGGTTCAATTCCTGCTTCCTTCAAGAATCTTCAGAAACTGAAGTTCCTCGGCCTTTCGGGCAACAATCTGACAGGAAAAATACCTGCAGAACTTGGGCAGCTCTCCTCGTTACAGACAATGATTCTCGGTTACAATGAGTTTGAAGGTGAGATTCCAGAGGAGTTTGGCAATCTCACCAATCTCGAGTACCTTGATCTAGCTGTGGGTACTCTTAGTGGTCAAATTCCACCTGCATTGGGCAGGCTAAAACAGCTCACCACGGTTTACTTGTACAAGAACAACTTCACAGGCCAGATTCCACCAGAGCTGGGAAATCTGACCTCACTTCAATTCTTGGATCTTTCAGACAATCATATTTCAGGAGAAATACCTGCAGAGATAGGACAACTGAAGAACTTGCAGCTGTTGAATCTTATGCGAAACCGGTTGACTGGTTCAGTTCCAAACGAACTTGGGGAGCTGACCAAGCTGGAGGTGCTAGAGCTTTGGCAGAATTCCCTGACAGGATCTCTTCCAATAAACCTCGGAAGGTTCTCATCGTTGCAGTGGTTAGATGTATCGTCCAACTCCTTATCAGGTGAGATCCCTCCAGGCTTGTGTGATCTTGGTAATCTCACAAAACTCATACTTTTCAACAATTCGTTTTCTGGTGCAATCCCAGTAGGCATCTCAACGTGTAAGTCATTAGTTCGTGTCCGGATGCAAAACAATCTCATTTCTGGGACTATTCCTGTTGGTTTAGGAAGCCTGCCAATACTCCAACGCCTTGAATTGGAAAACAACAATCTTACAGGCCAAGTTCCAGGTGATATAGCCTTGTCAACATCCCTTTCTTTCATAGATTTTTCTTGGAACCACCTAGAGTCATCTCTCCCTTCCACCATTTTCTCCATTCCTGTTCTCCAGACATTCATTGTCTCCCACAACAACCTGGCAGGCAAAATGCCAGACCAGTTTCAAAACTGTCCATCACTTTCTGTTCTTGATCTTTCAAACAATCAGTTATCTGGACAAATTCCACGCAGTTTGGCTTCATGTGAAAAGCTTGTGAGTCTAAACCTTAAAAACAATCAATTAACTGGAGAGATGCCAACAGCACTCTCTAGTATGCCAACATTATCTATTCTTGATCTTTCCAACAACTCTCTCACTGGTTCAATACCTGTGAATTTCGGGACTTCACCAGCTCTTGAGACACTTAACTTATCATACAATAAACTGCAAGGTCCGGTTCCTTTGAATGGCCTGTTGGCGACCATAAGTCCCACTGATCTGGTTGGAAATGATGGCCTCTGTGGTGGCGTTCTCCCACCATGCTCTGGTGATCTGGCAAAAGCTGGAGGGCAGACGAGGAAAATGCACATCAAACATATAACAGCTGGATTGCTCATAGGAACTTTGGTCATTTTATCCCTTGGCACAGCATTTCTTGCTGGAAGGCTTTTGTACCGGAAGTGGTACTTGTACAATAGCTTTATTGGTGATTTGTTTAACAAGAGCAGCAAAGAATGGCCTTGGAGGCTAGTAGCATTCCAGAGACTCAGTTTCACAAGCAGTGACATACTATCCTGCATAAAGGAGTCGAACATTATTGGGATGGGGGGAACTGGCATTGTTTACAGGGCTGAAATCTACCGCCCACATGCAATCGTGGCAGTAAAAAAGTTGTGGCGATCAGATGCTGACATTGAAAACGGTGATGATCTGTTTGGAGAGGTCAATCTGCTAGGAAGGCTAAGACACAGGAACATTGTGAGGCTACTAGGGTATCTTCACAATGAGAGTGACATATTGATGGTTTACGAGTACATGCCTAACGGAAATCTTGGGACAGCCCTTCACGATAAACAAGCCGGAAAGCTACTAGTTGACTGGGTTTCGCGTTATAATATAGCTGTTGGTGTGGCTCAAGGGCTGAACTATCTGCACAATGATTGCCATCCAGCAGTGATTCACCGGGACATCAAGTCCAACAACATACTGCTGGATGCTAACCTTGAAGCTAGAATTGCAGACTTTGGGTTGGCCAGGATGATGGAACATAAGAATGAGACTGTCTCTATGGTCGCCGGATCTTATGGATACATTGCACCGGGTATGTAAAACCATTGCCTGTCTTTAACCCTTGCATTTGTACATTTAAGTGCAATGTAATTTGCTGACGCTTTGTTCAAAACTTTGCCGTGACAGAATATGGGTACACACTGAAGGTGGATGAGAAGACTGACATATACAGTTTCGGGGTAGTGCTTTTGGAGTTGCTAACTGGGAGAACACCGTTGGATCCTTCTTTCGGGGAGGCCGTTGACATTGTGGAGTGGATACAAATGAAGGTGAAAAATAACAGAGTATTGGAAGAAGTGCTGGATCCGACCATTGCTGGTCAGTGCAAGCATGTCCAAGAAGAAATGCTTCTGATGTTGAGAATTGCACTTCTTTGCACTGCAAAACTTCCCAAGGACAGGCCATCAATGAGGGATGTTATTACGATGCTTGGAGAGGCCAAACCGAGGAGGAAAAGTGTGTGTGAAAATGGTGTGCTTAATCCCGGTAAAGAGAAGCCAGTCTTCACCACCACCTCACCAGTAATAGGCCTCATATAAGACCTCTTTTTCTCTTATAATTTTTCCCCCTTCATGTAAATTTGACTTTCTCAGGTATATTTACCTGTCTGAAAAACTTATGTTTGCCTTTTATTTTTCTGTACCATAGTTCCTGTAGGTTATGTTGCTTGATGAACAAAAAGTTCACATGTAATGATTTATCATTTTATGGCATAGTGAATAAGCATTTGCCTTTGCCTTCAGCGTTCACTTTTTATATTTTTCTCTTTTATTCCCCGTATACTTCAGGAAAAAAAAAATGGAATTGTAGCTGAGTCTCAATAGCGATACAACACAAGTCTATCATCACTACGTAGCAGCATGATTTTCCCTTACCAACCCAACTACAGGCACACTCTTCTTAATGCAAGCTCTCGTGCATCTGAAGTTTTTTTTGCCCGCCTTTTAAATGACTTACCATTAGCTAACAAGCCAACAACATGAAATGGCTTTAACAGGACAAGGAAGCTGTACAATTACCCTGACCAGATGGAGGACAACCAAACCGATCCAGCAGTCCCGTCAGCACCAATTCTGCATGAACAGATACTGCAAAAGCATGAAAAGGAGATGGTTCGATATTATATCAACAAAATATTACCATCTTTCATCTCCTTCCCAGTTGTCCTTCTCCTTCGGTCCAGTTGGCCCTTCTTCACCATAGAGCTCGGTAGGAAACAAGTCGACTATGTTCTCCACAGAAAATCGGACGAACAAGGGAAGAAGATTAATTATCCTATCAAGCTCAGATCGTGAATCATACACAATGGTTGGACCCCACTCCCTCATATACTGCAACCAACATGGCTCTGTAACCACTCCATCCCCAAGATACTCGGCTGCAATAATCTGATACTTGGTGCTTGAATCCACAAAATAATTACTTCGAGCAGCATCATTCCTAACTCCAATCCCAAGCTTGGCCGATCCTTGAAGGTATGTTCCCGGATGTGGGAAACTAGCATGTCCATGTCTAGATGAGTAAACAATTGGCTTATTCCCTTTAATGAATTCCAAGTTGGAGGCATCCACCCACTCACCACCACCATGTTGTGAGAAGAATACTTGCCACAGCTCTCCGCTGAAGTTGCTCAAGCGGAGGGTGAAGTGCTCCCAGTCACTAACATGTTCTCCTATTCGGTTCATCTGTACTGTCATCAGTCCAACCTTCAGAGTAGCTGGGCCATTAAAAGGACAAAAGACCCACATAGCAATGTCTGTAAATGTGCCTCCCAATGCTGGCTTTACATGTACATAGAGCTCCGCACTTTCCAAGTTTCCCCTTTTAACATGATTTCTTGCCCCATCAGCTTCAGGCAAATCTATCCAAAATGCACCATCGTTTTTGCCTCCACCGGGTAAGTTGGAGCCCGAAAAGTAAATAGGAATACCATTATGATTGCCATCTTCATAAAGCAAAGCCCCATTTTTGAAGAACCACTGTACTGATGAGGGCATACAGTCCTCATCAGGATGGAAGAAAACTGTCGGGCCATAGTGCTGGATGAGTGCATGAACCTGGTCTAAATTTGGCATTGCATGAAATTTTGATTCGAGATTCTTCAAGCAAGCAACATCCAGATATTCATCATCAGAGCTCAAGTAAGTACTGCAGAAGAATGTCCCCACAGAGACACCTCGACAGAACATTCCTCTTTTGCATGGCCTCATGTTCCAAACCCGAAATGAGTTCTTGGAAAAACTTGTACCTTCCTCAAGTATGGTTTCACAAGTTTCACAACTCTCAGTAAGATCCTCACGCACACACCTAACTTCATCAACGTCAGGCTGCTCTGGCTTGTTGGTAACAATAATGCCCATAGCTTTGTAACCTGATGGTGGGTTTGGCAGCCAAAAGAAGCCACATCCTTTACCATTTGAACCAGCACTCCAAATTAAGGAGTAGTTAAGTGGCTTTGTTAGAGGTGGAAGCCCTGATTTTGATATATCACATGTAGACATTTCTTCATTTGAATCACATATTCCACGGGCCACAAGAACATAACCTCTTAATGGGAGATCATTGCATTGACAGTAGTGACCTAAACAGAAAAAACCATCTGGGATTCCCACTGGCTTATAAAATGTGACTCCTGTCGAGTTTCCGCGTAGCAACTTGCAACTCCAAATGCTTTCAAATTTAGTAATTTGGATCACTTCAAGTTCTCCCAAACTTATTCTTCCAGTAGCAAAACCTTCACCTGAAAATTTGACAAAGATCATGATTCAGCTAATGTTGCCAAGTTCACCTGAATACACTATGACCTCCAACCATATCCCTTCACCAGCAACAGGAAGGGAAAAAAATCACAAACAAGACTGCCGTAATGCATTGTGTATCAATTCCAAATTTAGAAGCATTTACAAAATAGAAAAAATTTAAGAAAACAATAGCAAGCAAGCAAACACGTTACACCCCAAGCTTTGCTATATATAATAGGGTAAGAATAATAAGCCAAGGAAAAAAAAAATCTTATTTTTGGCTTACTGAGGGTGTCCGTGGGGAAGGATATTTAGAAGGTCTTTTCCTTATAGAACTATTATATAAACCGTCATATCTTGCACAATTAAAAGATTTGAAAGTACCAATTTCCTTCAAACACAACAAACCGTGACCAACTTCTTAAAAAATTCCAAAACTATTGCAAGAGTATATATAATGTAGAACCCAAAAAAAATTCAACCTGAGCTGAGAAGCTAGCATCAAGAAAATTAACAGGTTCAATTCATTATATTCAAGCTCACCAGCAAACATAATTTTTTTCCTGTCTAAAAACACCCAGACTGTAACTTTGTTGATGGCAGTAAAAAAAAATGAAGAAAATGCAAAAAATAGAAATAAATGGGAGTTCAAGACGAAAGTAAACAAATTGCTTGGGAGTTTGGGACCGCAAAATCAATCTGAGATGGGCATGGCCTCTTGGGACAGCAACATAGTCTTTTCCAAGCTCTATTATTTGATCCTCTTCTTCTCTATTTCCTTCCGTTAAGATGATTCAAAATTAATAATCTACTATATTAAAACCGTGTTTTTGGTATCATGGTCTGACCATCAACACCAGACGAATGAAAAGAGCGCCAAGATCAAATTGTAGCATGACACTAATTGGCAGGAAAGCAACCAATTTAAAGATCATTTGAAAAGAAGCAAAGAACATTAATAAATAAAATTTGTTCAGTTTGATCTTATCAACGAAAAAATATTACCTTGTGGCCAATCTGGGAGCGGAGAAGGCAAAGAGAAAGGCTGTGCCTGTGGCTCGGGCGAGTTCCACTCATTAATAACTTGGTGCCAATAGAAACATTCACACCCGAACATCTTGATTAGTTTAGGCTGGGATTGAGAGCTGTCACCAAATTAAAAGCAAGAAAACCCACCAAAAACCACAAATTTATTTCCAATAATTTGAGCCTCAGTTGCAGAATCCAAGCTCATATGTTAGCAGAACAGAAAAGAGAGGGTGAGAGTAAGACAAGTCCCTCCCTCCCCCTCTCAAAGAAGCGAGAGGAGCAAAATTAAGCTTCTTTCCTTGCAAATCTTCAATTGATAAACAATTTATTGGTACAAATAGACTTCGGGGCCTCAGCTTAAACTGGTTTTGCCCCCAAAAACAAACTGCTGATGATCAGACTTGTGGAAAGAAAAAACAGAGAGAGAGAGAGAGAGAGAGAGAGAGAGAGAGAGATAGTTGCTTGCTTGGCTTGAGGGGAAGGAGTTGAGTGAGAAGAGAGGAAAGTTGAGGTCTCGACAAAGTCTAAAGTTGTTTTCTACTTTTCTCCGGTTTCAATGTTCAACGACACCTAAAAAGCAAACTATTCCACTAAATAAATAAATAAATAAAAAGAAAAAGAAAAAGCAAACTATTAATCACAATTTTCCCCTAAATACTCGTTCTAATTACGTTTTCACCGTCAAAAGTCTGGAAACTTACATTTAAACTTTCTCGCTCTCACTCTCTCTTTTACACTGTCTAATTCTAATTTAAATTATTTGGTATTATCTTCCACTAAATTTAAATTATTAATAATTTGTTTCATCTTTACAAATGTAGTATAGACTTAACTAATATATATATATAGTCTTTCTTCTATATTAGACCATAAAAAAAGAATAAAGTAAGAGTAAGTTTCTTTTATTACTAGTTTTTCTCGCTCTTTTTTATGTTAGTGTTTATCTACACATATATATAATTAGACATGCTGATGAATTCTCGAATTTACCTCATATTATCCTAACTAATTATCATCATGCCCCTTAGCCTGATCGTGTCTTCACATTTTCCATTTTATGGAAACAGTATCTCCATATAGTGAGTTTTCTTGTTCTCTAGCTATCATAGGCTTCCAGTGACATTTTCACGATGACAACACCATCACACTAAAGAAGCCGACAAATATAAGCAATTATTGAGATCAAATCTAAAGATGTCATTGTGGCACCACCTCTACTATTCAACCACAATGTATGTCAGTTGTCATCTTATGGCGCCACCTTCTTCATTCAATCCCAATCAAGACTAGTGGTCACAAACACAAATGACTTTGAAGCCATTCCTTGGTGATTCTACCACAAGATTCTAAAATTGAGGATGAGATCACAGAGGATGATAACACAAAGTTGGTGATTTGACATGCCCAAAAAACCAATCCAAACTTCAACTGGAACCCATTTAAAGATGTGTGTGAAGGCTGTCAATATGTATCTAAAGCACTGTGAAGATGTGTTTAAATGACTACAAAGATTCAAAAAATCCATCGATTTGAAACCCAGGTTAGGGATATGTCTAAATGATTATCTAGATGTGTCTTAATTATTGTAAAAATGTGTTTTAATGACTATAGAGATATATCTAAAGGGGTATACATATACCAAAAAACTATTAACCTAAAACCTAGCTCAGAGATATGTCTAAAGGACATGGCTTAAAGATTATAGAAATGTATCTAAAGGATTATTGAAATGTGTTTGAATGACTATAGCGATACTAAAATGCCACTAACCTAAACCTAGCTTAAATATGTGTTTAACAAATTATAGATATCTGTTTATGTTAGTACCAAGATGTGTCTATATATTGGTAGTGTCTAAATGTATGGACACATTTGCCTATTAGTTTGGACATATCTCGCTTATAATTTAGATACATTTGCGATTGTTTCAAACACATATTAACTCTTATGATTTATGATTCCATATCCTCAATAATGTTTGGCGTTTATGAAGTACACAAACACATTCAAATGTTATTTTAGACGTATCTAGTAATTGTTTTAGACATTTTTTTATTATTTTAGATATATCTTATTTTTTTTTTATTACTTGTGATGTGATACTTTTTACAACTTCATCGTGTTTATAGTGTGTAGGCACATCAACCTATTAGCATAGACACATGTGACATAAATTTGAGACATTTTAATATATTGTTTCAAATTCATGTTTTTTTTTTTAATGACTTCAAACACATTATGAAGGCAACAATTTTTTTTCATATTTCATTTAGACATTTTTATCTATTTCTTTGGGCTCTCTTACATATTGGTTAATACACTTCTGCAAATTATTTCTATGCACAATCTGATGGTTGAGACGATTTAGGCAATCTGGAGGTGGGCAATGGTGATGATGGAGGTGATTTAGAGGTAAGCGACATGATTTTGAGGCATTTATAGTAAAATCTACGAGGTGAACAATAATGATGAGGTCTAGAGGTAAGCAATGGTTGGTAGATCTAGAGGCAATGACTGTGTTGTTTGTCTTGATGGCATGATCTGCATGCAAGCAATGACTATGTAATGTAGAATAAACAATGGTGGGATTTATAGATGAACAACAACATTGCAATTTAGAAGCGAGTGATGCGATTAAGAAGCGACAATTGGTTGGACGACCTTGATTTGAAGGCTACCATCAGAAATGTGGGAGGAATAGACAACAGGAAGCAGTATAGGGGTAAAGTTTATGGAGAGAAGGAAAGATTTCATCTAGAGGTAATTTTATTAAAATTTAGGTGGGTGATGAATTATATATGAAGGATTAAGGGTAGGTTGATGTGTTCAATTAAACATATATATATATATATATAATATAATACCTACATTTTTAGTATACGTCATTTCCTCTATTTTCTTTGTTTTTCTTTCAGTATTATAGATAATATTCACGTATAGCTTTTGTTAGCCCAAGTACAATCGTGAAAAGGTACCTACATATAAAGCTTGAAGTTAATAATGGGCAAGATCTTTTAGTTATTTTATAAAAACAAAATAACAAAAATAGAACAAAACAAAACAATTGATCAGCACTCGATTCACGCATAAAACAAATTTTTTTAAAAAAAGAAGAAGACGTCTCATGTCTCACCAACCCTAGTCTCCGTTGCACTACTCCTTGGCTATGTCCTTTTGGACCAATTGACCAAATCTCGTTTTTTGACTCGCCGATTATACCAGAGTTTGTTTTAGTTTAGAAGATCAATTCCAATGCCTTTGTCAGTAGTGATCGAACTACTATCTAGGTTTTATGATTCTGGTTTTTTCAATATGATTTTGATTCTAATTTTGATCATTTTGATTTTTATTTTGACAGTTTTGAGCATATTATTTTAGAATCTAAGATTTGAAGAAACATCATATTAAATTTTGAGTTATAAATTTTTGAATTGAACTTAATTATTGTAGATTTTCAAATTTCATGAATTTGTGGGTAACATTATTTGATATTTTCTATTATTGATTATAATTTTAATACATGTTAACAACCCATTCTCAATTTCACCCCGGCCCTTAAACTCAGTTTTCTAGCTATGCCCCTACATGCATTGTTGATGAGATACTGGTCTAATGATTAATTTAGGTTTATATTTTATAAATTAAAAATTTTACTAAATATAAACATATCTCATTATGGCAACATAAAAATGATGAATCTTGACTAGAAAACTGATAATTAGTAATGTATAATTATCGATGTAAAAGGAAAAAAAATACCTAGTTCTCGCTTTCATCCCATCTTCCTTGCATCGCCTTCCTTCTCTCTTTTCCATGCCTTTGGTCGGATTTAGATACCAATCCAAGCTTAGCCAATTGATTTACTATTATTATTCCACCCAATCAATCACCCTCATATCTTGTCTCGTCATTTTTTTTTTCATACTTCTCATCCGTAATTTTTTTTTTTTGTATCATCATTAATAGGAGCATCATTTGGTTCATTTGACACTCTATGATGGATAGATTTAGGTGATTCATTTTGATGTTAGTAGATCAAGTAAAGTGTAAAAAGTGTCTAAATGTAGGTTTTGAAATGTTTACAAATAATGAATAGGGTCATGGTGTCTTTTTTTTTTTTTGTCCGTTTGAGTCCTCATCCATATTTTGTACTTAGATGGTTTGTTAGTCCAATCATGTATTGCCATGTTAGTCAAATAGAGTATTGGTTTTTTAGTGTTAGTTTATTTTTTCTGTTTATTTTCTTGGTACATCTCTATTATGTTATAGGCTTGGATATCATATCTGTCTTGGATATTGACTTCATAATACCATGGGAACTAAAAAATATACAAGGCCTACAGTTGAGCCAAACATTTCACATTTCTCAGTACTATATTTATGTAGTAGATATTGTACATACTACAGTTAATGACAATGACATTTCATAAAAAAACTAACATATAACAATTTAAATGTTTGTTCCTATGGTATCTTTTACAAGCCTAAAATTTGTCTTTCAAAACTCTTTCAAAGCAAAGAAACTAGTTCTATTTGAATTGAATTATTCCTCCCATTTTTCGGTATTCATAGTGGTTTCTAAGTAGGGATTGAGAGTTTGTAATAGATAGGGAGAATTGACCTATTTTCTAAAACCTAAACCACTTTTTGACCATCAGAACTTTCCATTTCAATGGAGAACGGAGATTTAAATCGTTAATTTGGGAGTTACGAGGTCAAACCCCTAACAAACTCACATAAGCCTCGGATTCCTCTCTTTCTAACTTTAGTTCTAATTATTCATTGAGAAAGAAGTAAAGTTAAGAAATTCTTTCAAATGAAAAATGTCCCATTAATAATGGTACAAGACAAAAAATCATCTACCCAAAACTTGAATATCTTTACAGGAACGTTAAAAAAAAAAAAGGGTAACCATCTGATAAACATTTGGAAGCTCTATCTAATAATCAGTATTATTAGGAAGGCTTAAGATCACAAATTCAAATTATAAAATTTCATTGAATATGTCAGGGATGCAGATACAGATAAATTTTTATATGAAATTATTCATAAAAAAAAACAGCTGCTAATAGAATTGTTAGGAGATATTGCTGTCCTCTAATCTCCATCGTGATTGGTTGGGTGGGTGGGTGGGTTAGATATCGGCAAAATAGGCTGGTTCATCCTACCATTTTCTCCAATAAATTCGACCAACTTAGACGTATCCTTTCGAAATACTAGCATCATTTCAGGAGAGGAAAGGTTAGCACACGCGCGCCAAATTTCTGAATTCTGAGAGCGATGGAAAGCAAATTCATAGGAGGTGGAAAGGCTTCGATGTCCTAGTTTTATTTAGAGTTTTGTGTACTGTATAGAAGAAATTTATCCTGCAGAAGTTTCCACTTCAGAGTGTAACAGTACTTTAAAGAGAGTTTTCGATCAAACAGTGCTTAATAAAAAAAAAAAAGGATAAAAGTATAGTGGGGATAATTTAGAATTGATATGTTTGACTTTTCAAGTCCTAATTTGCAACTTGTTAAACTCATTTTTGGCTATATATATATATTCAGGATTTTAGTCAAATAGTATGCGCACAAAATTTTGATGCACTTATTTGAAAGTTTAGCTCAATAATTATCTCATGTAGATCAATATTTATCCCTAATCTTAAGGTCTAGACTCAGTTTGCTTTTGGAGACAAGAACTCATTGTCCTTTGTTAGAACTCGTTATCCTCATTAAGTTATCTTTCTTTCCATTCCTAAACTTGCGATATTTTATATTGTATTCTCAATAAAAGAAAAAAAGGTTTGGTGAGGTAATGAAAATCGAAAAAATGAAAGTTTGGGGGAAGTCCTTGGATGCAACATTAAGGCCAGAAGAATATTGTTGTCAATAACGAAACAAGACATGTATCATGTGTGCATTATAAATCCATATTTACTATACTTCTCCATCTCGTAATGGATGGGATATTTTTTCAATATGAAGATTAAAATATGTGTAGTTTATGTGATTCTTTTCATCTTTTGTTAAAGCTAAAATTCAAAAAATATTCTTTTTTACATTTTATATATTGAGAGTGTAAAGAATAATTAAAAAAAGACACATTTTTTAGCTTTGTAGTGAGATTTTAAATTAGACAGTAACATAAGTTGGATATAAAAAAAATTTTAAAAATGAAAATGATTCAGCTTTTTTTGGACAGCTAAAAAAAAAAATTGATACATAATTTTTTAGACAGAGGAAGTGTTTAGAATATATAATTGCAATGTCTTTTCAAGCTGGGATGAGATTGCAAGCAAGCACAAGTATAGCTCGGGGACCAATTTTGCAAGTTACCCAGTAAAAAGTGGTACATGAATAGTAATAGATTGCGATGCTAAAAATTCGTGTGTTTTGGACAGATGCAATTTGCAAATCAATAATAATTGTCCATCAGTATCATCACCAACATTAGGTGCGTGCGTCAGGATCAGCAAGCTCATCTTTGTTCAGAAAAAGAATCAACAAGCTTCTTTGGTAACCACCAATATCATATGCTTGTCGCAAAAGGCATATACCCTCCCTCCCATCACCCTAATCATAGTTGCTTCCCATTTTTTGGTCAATTCAACAACCTCAAGTTTCCAAACTATAAAAGAAATCAACAACAGAAAATCCAGGTAATTCCATTTCATTAACTTGCATGTAACCGAGACGGTAAATCATTTATTCGATTACTTAAATTGAATTAACTGAGTGATTCAATGTCTTAATCTATACACACATATGTATATTGTTTTCATCACACATTCCACTCCAAATACAATACACACACACACACATATATATATTATTTTCATCACGCATGGCCATGGCAGAAGCCGCCCCGTTGGACTTCAAAGTTCAAACTTCAAACCAATTCAAAGTGGCTGCTTCAAGCGCACCTATGTTTTACAAGAATGACCAATATGCCACTAACTTTTCCATTTTGGGTTAGTTTGGCCATCTCTCTCTCACTCCTTCTTCCTGCCAAATAAACGGTTAATGTTTTGAAAATGGCCAACTCAACCACTAATATATATCAAGACATAGTTAACAAGACCATTTAACATGAAATGATTAAATTCATTATCGTAAAATGAGCTAGTTCAGTACATCGATCCCAAATCAAGTCATTATCTAATAACCTGGTTTAGTTATGGTTAAAAACGACAAACCTTTTTGGGAAATTGGATGTCTGACCATGACCATAGGGCTTCCAAAGCCTATAATGGTCTCATTTGGCATTAGCACCAATAGTTAGTGTTAGAATTAAAAAAAATTATTTAATTATAGTTTTTAATTTTAACAATTACATGTTCACTGTTAATAAATTATTTAAAACTATAATATTAATCACAAAAATCATCCCAAACTGGGCAGATTATTAAAATCAAGATGGAACTTTAGTTGAGGGGTAATTTAAGAATGCTCGTTAAGATTTTAATCTAGATTTTATCAAAGGTAAATTCTTGTGTGTGCGTTAGGATAAAGACATAAGGGGAAATTATAATTATATTAAATCTTCAACCAATGGACACCTGACACCGAGAGTTGGGATGGGGTTTCGGAACTTGGGTGCCCTTTCGTCCTCATTCCTTTTTGCCACTTTTAACTTGTCCTTTTTCCCACGTTTTTTTTGTTACCTCTCTCTCTCTCTCTCTCTCTCTCTCTCTCTCTCTCTCAACCTTGCTCTTTCTCTCTTGTTATTTTCCTTTATTTTACACAATCATTTATTTTAAAAAAATTACAAAAGCCCAATGTGTTTGATCTAACCTACACTTTATTCCCTCTATTTATAGAAACCTACACTTTACTCATAATTGTTTTACAGTGTTTGACAACAACTTCTGAAACCTTAATTTAAATTGGCTAATTTTCATATTTCAGTAATTTCAAGTTTTTTTTTATTTTTTTATAACTAACTGACTTTTAAAAAATATTGATATGCATTTACAAGAAGAAAAATATATTTACAGAAAGAAAGAGCTGATAATTTACAATATCTATTAACTTTAAAAAATATCAAAAATATTGAAATTACTAGAAGATGACTATCATATAGTTTAAATTATAATTTTAGAAATTGTTATCGAATAGTGTAAAAGAAATATGGGCAAAGTGTAAGTTTTTAAAATAGAGGGCCAAACTGTAGGTTAGGGGAAACTCAGGGGAGTAATTGTAAATTTTTCTTTTATTTTTTATTTTCTCTAACTTCATGTTAATTAATTAATAAGAATATTATTCCAAGAAACCTCAGGAAATTTTTTGTTATTTTTTTTCCTTTCTTTGAGCTGAATTTATGATAATTAATGATTTATTCTTTTGTAAGTAGGCATTTGTTATTTTACAAATTTACACTTGTTCTTTTAAATCAATTAGCTGTTATTTATTAGTTTTTTTATGATAATTAAAACAAATCAAACTAAAAGACTCTGAAGTTCACCTCTTCATCTTGCCAATACAAAAAATACTAAGAATGAAGCACATGAACAATTTGTCATTGAATCAGGATATAAGATTCTTTTCCACCTAGAAACAATAGCTAAATAGGAATTCGTCATATTTCCTAATTTAGTGCTTTGACTGCAACTCGTTCTTTTGATGTGATGGGTCATTCTCTTTCTTTTATCAGTATAACTTTTGTTCTCTTCCTTATCATGTTTGTTTTATGGATGAATTAGTTGTTTATAACAAATACTACATTACTACCACATATTAAAACCGCCCAATGCGCAAACAACTAAACCTCGTAAACTAATCAATTAACATTGCTCAGTCATTATGACACCTTGAATTCAACCTGCGATGCATGTGTAATTTCTAATACACATAAAATTTCAAATTTAAGAATTATAAAATATAGCTCCTCGGTGCAATACATATGGTATATATGGGAATTACAGAGTGCGGATTCTTTTAGGGTACATTACAGGAATCTAAAGTTTGGTTAAAAGTTTTTTTATTTTGGATTGACAATGTAACATTATATTAAAAATGTGGTCAAAAGTAGTGGTTTGTGTCATCTATTATTTCAAAAAATTATATTTTGGCCGTTGGATAAGTGAATGTGAGTTTTTTTAAGATAATTACAATTTATCCCTTGAGGTTTAGGTAAAATCACACTTTGCACTCTCTTGTTTTAGAAATAGATACTTTGCCCCTTATCATTTCAATACAGTCTAACAGTAACTTCTAAAATCTTAATTTAGACATTATGGTAGTCATCTTTCAGTAATTTAAATCTATATGGTATTTTTTATAGTTAATGGATATTTTAAATTATTAAAATTTTCTTTCTATATTGCTTTCAGTTTTAAAATAGTATTTTTAAAATATTAATTAACTGTAAAAAAATATTACATAGATTGAAATTGCTTGAAGATGATAATTGTACAGTTTAAATTAAGACTTCAGAAGTTGCTGTTGGACTGTATTAAAAAGATAGGGATAAAGTGTATATTTTTTAAATAGAAGGGGCAATGTGTAATTTTATAGAAACCTCAGGGGTAAATTGTAATTAATCCTTTTTTTAATATTTTTGTTAGTTGTTGATATCAAACTTTTAAATTATAAACTACACTGTTTAATAGTTACTTTTTAGAAAATTAAACTGTGTAATAATAGTGTGACAATTATTTAACAATTTAGATAGTCAAATTTTCCTATATGTGAATGTGCGAAACTAGTTTTTGGGTAAAACTACAAAAGCCCCCCAGTGGTTTGATATAACTTACAGTTTGCCCCTCTATTTTAAAAAACCTATAGTTTTCCCCTACTTCTTTTATAGTGTGCGACAAAAACTTCTGAAATCCTAAATTAAACTATCTGATAACTATGCTCTAGTAATTTCAAGATTTTTGACATTTTTTTCATAGCTAACCGATCTTTAAAAAATACGGATATACATTTAAAGAAAGAAAAATACATTTACAAAAAGAAAAAACTGATAGTTTAAGATATCTGTTAATTATAAAATAAATATTAAAGAGACTGATATTACTAAAAGATATCTATCATACAGTTTAAATTACAGTTTCAGAAGTTGTTATCGGACAGTATAAAAGAACCAGGGAGCAAAGTGTAAGTTTTCCAAAATGAAGGGGACAAACTATAGGTTAGGGTAAATCTCAAGGGGTCATTGTAACTTTTCCATAGTTTTTTTTCGTTTTCATGCTGCTATAGTCGATGATACTACATTATTATTGGTAAAATGTCGATTCCCAAAGCAAGGGGCGAGGGGGTTGCGTGGGTTTTTGCAAGTCATCCTATATTTTATTTGAATTCGGGGTGATCACAGTAGAGACTAGAGCCAAGCCAAGCCAACCGAAGAAAATACGGCAACAATGCAAGCATGACTATTTCGAGGTAGTGTGGCCCAACGTTACATAACTAATTTGTGCTACTCGCATTCACCCGGACAGACATCCAGCCCATGACCCATGTCGACAGGTTTGGCCCATATATATATACCCTTAGGAGGAGAAACTCAGCTTTTCTTACAAGGTGAAGGCTTAAACCAAACTCAAATTGAGTTCACGCTTTTTACACAAGTTCATTTATAAACATAAATTAACCACTCGAAATCAATTGTGATTAAGCTCGATAATCTATAAAAGCTCCCAACATTAATTCTTGTCCAAATGCAAGACTGAGATTCCCAAACAAAGGTTGAAATGAAATTAACCGAGATTGCTTACAAGTAGTTCAACGGGGCTTTTCACTACAAAACGCAGTAAGATATATATACACTGCACCTCATGTCATGTGCCATGAGAAAATACTAAACCTCAAATAGTAATTTTGAGACAATTTAAATATGAACTAGTAATTGACAAATTAATTCTAGGCGTATTATATAAGACAAAAAATGGCAAAATGAAACAAATAAAAATGAAGTATTAGAATCATTAATTAGAGCACTTAGGAATTGCAAAGTGCAATACAAGAAGAATAGCATATGCTATGACTCAGAATTTATAAGTTGCAAGAAAAGAAATCAAAACCTCTGATCTGATCTCATCATTGGATATCCGTATCAATATCATCAACGGAGTTCAGATTACACACTTTATTCCCAGCATTGCTTTTCTTTTTCCTTCGTCCACCGCAGGAAATCGATATCTCGCAGCCAAACACATTCCCGAAACACGTGAAACTCCCGTCCTCCTCCCTCCTCCGTCTCGATCCTTCTCCTCTCCGCCTCCTCGACTTCTTACTACTCGGTGCCCGCGGCGACAGCTCCGACCTCCTACGCCTCTCCTCCTGCAAGTGCTTGCTCAGTCCATCTGCTTTCGTCACATTCTTCGTCGCCGGCGGCCTGTACAGCCCTTTCGCTATTGCCGCTGCTACCACAGACGCCGACGGTCCCACGTCCGATGACACTTCCGACCCTCCATTCACCGTGCTGTCTCCGTTACACGCCGATTCCATCCCGCCATTGACGGTTGAATTATTACCTTCGGCTTCCTCGGGAACTACCAATTCCTCGGTGGTCAGGTCCGACTTGTCACTCTGCGAACGGCGTAGTTTCGTAGGGTTACCGGGCTGCAACTTCTTATTGATCCGCTCTTCAACGGCCACGATTTCGCTGATCACGGCGGAGGAACCATCTTTGGAGCTGTACGAGTCGTAGATCGGCAGGGCGCTCATGGTACTGTCGAGGAGCGCTACACCCAGGGTGAGAATCCCCTGAATACGGCCGGAGGGGCGGCGAACGTGGAGCGAGATGATGCGCATGGCAGCGTTGTTTACCTTGGATTCGGGATCTGGGCGGAGAGTGAAGAGATCGGCGATGAGAACCTTGACTTTACCGACGAGCGCATCCTTGACCCATGCGGCGGCGTATATCTCGATTTCGACAGCGGTGTCTTCTGCACAGAGCAGGTTTTCGTCAAGGCGGAAGACGAATTTGTCATTCCAAGTGGGGTCGGTGAGGCCAGTTTGATCGACCCGGGTAGCGAGCTTTCGTTCCGGGTCCACCCAGGCGATGGCGTAAGTTTTCATGGTTCTGGAGATTGGGGCCAAGTCCTGGGCGGAGATGATGTTGATCTCCAGGACTCTGGAGGGGTGAGCGGAGGGAGCCATCGGCATTGGCTGGCGGCGAGAGAGGCAGCTGCGGTGCCCGCTGGAGCTTCGCTGGACGGAAGTCAGGAAACAAGCAGCACACGGAAGGGCTGTGAAGACGGAGCGTGTTTATATATGCGGCGAATAGGTCGCCGAATCGCCTTGGTTCAGAGGAATGAATAAGTTTCGGTGGAATTCGACATCTGGCAATGGCAGTCTTAGGGGCGGCTTTGTCGCCAGTTCGTTTTTCTTTCTTTGCATTTCACGGGGCAGGGACGTCGTTTTTGGTTTACAAGTTTAAACTTTTCCGTGTGGGTTGGGATCACAGCACACTTTTCACATGATTCTTTAATGATGTCATTAGTCAGAAAAGTAAGTAAAAAAAGATAAACTACTTAAATTTTATTTTGGATCATGTTTGTTGATGGATCAAAGACCACTGAATTTCTATAGGTTCTACAGGCCGGGGCTAGCTAACATAACACGAATTCAATGGTCTATTATCATCATTGCCTGTTTTCTACTCACCAGCCATCTGTCTGATCTGGTCCAGTAGTAATTAAGTTGCTCAATTTATTATCTAATCCTAATGATTTGATTGCTAGTGCTTAAGAAATGCCATTATCAAAAAGTACCTCTTATATTACGTGAATTTGATGCACATGGCAGAATCAATATGTACCATTGTACATCTATATGATACCACCTTTAAATTTTATCAAAACATATGAATCTTAGTATGATGCCACTCATTCTCCCTATCTTTTTTTTACTGCCAACACAACCGTAAGCCTTTGCCTTCAACTTTATCATCTCTCACATATCTCCGACACTATTTTCCACCGTCTCTTTTATTGTCATCCATTGTTTTCTTGTCAATCTGCTTTATCTTCTTCAAGTCGAAGTTTTTCATCTCTGGCGCCCTCCACCACCACAAGAATTACACCATCATCTCTGATGTTTTGTCATGGTCCTCATCTACACTGACAGATCCCCTCACTCTCCCACCCACAAAAAAATAAAAAAATTTCATTTTCTTTCCCTTTCTTTGCACTTTCTTTGTTTACTTTTGTTATTTTCCCTACATCTTTGCTACATAATAAATATTTTTATTTATCCTTTGAAAATACATAAATGAACAAACCAAAGCAAAAAAAATGAACAATACAAAAATGTACAAATAAAAATTAATTTTTTTTTTAGTTTTGTTTGATGTTCAAATTTGGAACTAATCCCATGTTCTTTTACTCATTAATGTTTTGGCTTCGTTTGTGAATACAAATAGGATATGAGTAAATAAAAAATTGAAATAGTTTGTGAATACAAATAGGATATGAGTAAATAAAAAATTGAAATTAAGAACAAAACATACAAAATTATATAATTAAATGAACAATCAAAATGTACTAAACCGAACAGCAAAGTACAGCCAACAAAGCATTGAAAGTGCGCGAGATCCCCCAAAGCATCCGAAAGTAGAATAGTAGATACAAAATGGGGAAATTTCCAAAAGATTGTTGTTCCTGATTCAGCTGCCTTCCCTTCCTGGCTATCAACTCCGTCACGGAGTTGCTTCCCGAAGAACATGCTTCAATCTTAATATGTTGTTTCTGCAATGGCATCAGTTCACCATTTGCACAGAGGTGAGAACTTTTAGCAGCTGCAAAAAGTTCAAAATCTAAGCTTGCAGTGGCATGGCGGTTGAATTTTGTTTTTCTGAATAACCTATTGTCTCGTCTCCAAGCCAGCGTCTGGTGGCAAGAAGTTTCGCCTTATTATTACTCCTTGCTTATCTTCCGAATGGTGTTGACCCAAGAATGCTTGCAGAAACGAGACCAAATCCTCATCCTTCTCTCAACCTTCACTGGAACGGCCCTGTCTTGCAGCATCATTGACCACACATCCCCTCCGGAAATGGACACCAAAGAAGCACTTCAATCCTCCAATATTGATGTCCAGAAGCAGGACCAGAAAGCTTTGTCGGCCCACCAACAAAAATACAATCACCCTTTTCTGCCAACCCCACGAGCTCGCCCAATGTCTACGCCTGTGCCGCGGGATGCCGATTCCACATCCACACATCCTGCTTGGTCCACATGCCCAAACAGGTCGAACACTTGTTTCACCGAGCGCATCAGCTTCTTCCCGAGCCCTTGCTCGATGACCAAGTTGCCGAATGCGACGCGTGCCTAGGGGACGTCAGAGGAGTCTTTCGCTGCGACGAGAGCTTCTGCGAGTTCGACTTGCACGCCTCCTGCACCAATCATCCGAAAAGAGCCTTGGAGCACAAATGCCATTACCACGAGCTTTATTATTACCCCGAAAAGTGTGTTGCGAGGAAAGCTTGTTGTAAAGTCTGTCGTGGAGCTTCTAATGGTCCGGTCTATTGCTGCGTTTGGGCTCATGTGAATTTTCATCTCGACTGTATAACGCTGCAGGCTTCTCTGAAGCACGAAGGTCACGAACATAAACTTACGTTGGTGGTTCACTTGCCGGAAAAGAATCCATAGGACGTAATTGTCATGTTTGTGGAACACAATGTGATGTGAAGCATTGTGCTTATTTTTGTGAGGAATGCTCGGACTTCGTTGCTCATATCGAATGTGTGGCCTCAGAGGTAAGCTAAGATCTGTTACGTGTTTGCTAAAATGCCTGCACAAGCATAGAAAACTTTCCTTAAAACCTTTTGTCTCTCTGGCAAGCTCTTGTAAAAGTGCATCAACTTTTTGAAGATCAACTTTGTTGTACGATCCTGCTCTAAGGAAAAACTATCAAGAACATATGGGTGAATATGACTTTTTGTGTCCGATCGGTGGGGTTACTCTGCTAACGCTTCTTATAATTGTTTCTTTGAGGCAAAGGTGGACCATTTCAGCCACGAACACCCTTTGAGCTTCATTGAAGTGTGTGAGGATAGATGTCTACCTCGCTGTGACTGTTACTTGCTCATCGTCCAGGGTCCTGCTTATGCTTCTCTTAGCTGCAATTTTTGGTTACACCAAACATGCTTCGAATTGGCAGTAAAGATGCTGCAGCAGCATCCTCTCCACCCAAATCACTCTCTCAGACTGGTAACCGGCTATGACCATAAGACATCAGAGATTTTTGTATGTGATATGAGTGCAAATCTTTATGCTGGCTTTAGGTATAACTGCCGTGACTGTTGCTTCAGTCTTGACCCAGCATGTGCCAGTGACAGAGATGTCTTGGCTCGAGAGAGAAATACAATCCGCCACTTTAGCCATGAGCATCCCTTGACTCTATGGTCTTCTAAGAAGCTGAAGGACACGGCTTGGGAGGATTTTTGCAGCAGTTCACATGTGAAAGGTGTCTTCAACCTATTTTTGGCAATGTCTATTGCTGCTCCAACTGTAAGTTCTTCCTTCATGATTCTTGCACTGAAATACCAGTAGAAATGCATCATCCTCTTCATCCGCAACACATGCTTTTGGCTAGAGATTCTGATGATGAGCGGTGCAATGCCTGTAAAGTCTGCTTCTCTGGCATTACTTTTAAGTGCAAAAGATGCTATTTCAACCTTGATGTTCAATGTGCCTATTCCCAACTATTGCCCTTAAGACATCCATGCCAAAACCACATGCTTATATATGTGGAGAGAGAAGTTTGTAAGCCTCTTCCTTGTGAGACCTGCACCATCAACTGTGATTCCCTGTTCTATAGCTGCATTGAGTACAATTTCCGTATCCACCTTGAATATGTTCCACTACCAGATACTATAAATTGCAAACATCATGTGCATGCACTCACTCTAAATGATTGTGTTGCTGAAGACTCACAGGAATATAACTGTGGTGCCTGCAAGAATGCAAAGAATCCAAAAAATTATGCTTATGGTTGCAGAAAATGTCAATATGCTGTTCATATTGAGTGTGCGATTTCTGGGGTATGTGAATTCTCTGCATGATTGAATTTGGCAATAACTGGTAAACACATTACCTCTGTTTATCTTTCACAAATGAATTTGAGCTAGCAGATGAAAGATATTAGCAACCGATAGAAAGGAAAGTGTGACAAAGAAAACAGCCTAGTTGTCGTAGATCCTGCCCTGAGTTGAATCTCCAAGAAGCCTAGGACTTATATTATCAGCTTCCTTGAACTTTGTAGCCATGGACACACACACACACACCCCTCTTCTAGTTCTGAATTTAGTAATTTGTGTTTGGAACTTCTTTTTTCCTTTCCAGGGAGAGAACTTGGAGGCCTTGGTATGCCTCGTCCTTGATAGAAGGTCCCTGAAGAAAACAATCTCAATGGGGCATCTGTCAAAATGATAGGGGAAAGAAAGATATGCAGGAGAGGAAGATGGAAAGAAAGCTCATAACATTGAAGAAAAAAGTGAATATCACAGAAGGTCATGAGATTCACTCCTTTATTTATGGATCCATTGACGTTTCTTCAGCACTGGATACAGGCCCAAAAGGTAAGTAACAACAGAATTAAAAAGTGGAAGGTGCTTGCATGGTTGGAATAACTGGTGTTGATAATTCCCCTCTTTTGTTTAAACATCAAAACTCATTAATTTGGAGAGTGCAAAAGCATGAACAAGATATCGTTTGGCCTATTTAGCAAAATCCAGTCGAATTGTTAACTCTTTCACAACTTCAAGCAAAATGCTACTTTATGTTACCTTATATTCCGAATGTTTAGCATGTTTTTTTTTTTCACATGGGGCAGCTTTGGATTTCCTTTGCTTGAAAAATTCAATCAAGGAGATAAAAGTACCCTGTGGTCAGTTCAATTAACTAAAAATTCTCTAGTTTTGCAGAAGTAATCAAATTCTTCTCCAACAAAATAACAGGGGGAGATATTACAAAATTAAGCACTTGTTGTTTTCAGTAGGAGAATGGAGACATATTTGCATCAATATGAAAAGTTAGAGCAAATGACATTTGAATCAGCTCATGCAATAGTCATGATTTGAGGATAACGGGATACAAATCTAAGAAAAAGTGAAGGATGGATGCCAGAAGCTGTAGCACTTAACTAGAACAGAGTGGTACTCCAGAGCTCCCTCCACTTGGCTCACTTATTAGATGACATAAAAAATACTATTAGTTAACATATCATCAAGACTTGTATCTTGAAACTTCAAAACGCTACATTCAACTTGCATACCTGTTTGTTTCTGCTCGTTATCCTTGGCTTTCCAAAGCTACAAATTGAGTATGAATCAACAGTCTGCTCGGTGCGATGCCAGTATCTTCGAATATTCCCAACCACTGGCATTTCACTTGCCTTCTGGTTCTCACAACATGCCTTAGACCTAGATGTTAGTAATTGTTTCTTTGGCTTCTCCATCCTTAACACTCCTAAAATTGGCCTATCTTCATGACTTGCTGGCACCTTTGCATCGTCAGTAGGCGTATTCCCAACTGACTCAGTACTAGCCTTGGTGATAGGTGTTTTTTTCAGATCCATCGAACCAGCTCGAAAGACATGCATCAACTGCAATTTCTTGATCCACAAGCTTCTTGCCCTTTTGGACTTAGCTTTGAACCATATGTTGGCTTGGTGAGTTCGAAGGACCAACAGGCCTCCTACTATAATTGTCCGGTCCTCCTGCTGCACATATGTTCTCCTTTTCTTGATAGTTGAATTTGGTGCCAGCTTTCTCTTAAACTGCTCTTAACTAGCCAAGCTGTTCATCGGAGACGAGAACTGAATCAGCGATCTTAGACCATTTTGATCGATTTCTCCGACAGAAAATTTGTAGAATGCAATTGGACCTTTAACTTGTTTATCACAGATTCAGCTGCAGACACCTTTTCCTAGGCCTAGAGTCCATAAATAACGACACAATGGCTCTGATGACTCCTCCACAACTGACTTTTGACCATCATCCTCATCACCCTGTGCGCTATTTGCGTGTCCGTAGTTACGAGGCATTAACCTGGGCAAATCCGAAGTCTGAGTGCGCCACACTGGTATTAGAACCTGGCCCGCCACACATTGGGGTTCGAACAGAAGAAGAGTGGCTACAGATACAGAACACCAAAAATTTTGTCTAGAACGAACGAACGAACGCACGCACGCTCTTACCTGAGCTAGGGTTTCTCTAACTCAAATTGAGACACTCACCGAGCGTGAATCAATTTGGGCGAGTCCATGGCACTGGCTCGAGGTTGCTTTTTCCTAGGCGCGCTCGCGTTTCGCAATCACCAGCTGCTTTTCGGCAACCATCGGATGCTAACTGGTTTGCGGACAAACGGCAACTCCGAAATACCAAGCTGTAACTGTAATTAACTGCGGTATTTTATTTTTACGCCAGCCATCCAACGACTCCAACCTTTTGATTCGTCAAACTTTTTAGTCAAGATATTTTGAAAATGAAATTGGCAACAAGTCAAATCAAAGCAAACAACAATGTTTAAAAAAAAAAAAAATTCTGAATCCTTCTTTTTACAAGTAAGGAGCTGTTGGAGGAAAAAGGTATAGGGTGTCTTGAGTTCTATTGAACTTTGTGGCATGTCAAAGATACAACCAAATAAACCGGGGTTTAGAGACAACAATGTTATGAGCCATTAGTCCTGGGACATTTTCTTTTCATGGACGGAGAAAAAGAAAGTAAAATGTAGATTCAGTTCAATAGCCATCAGTCCTCCAACTTTTCTCACTCTGACAAGTTAGTACCTTAACTTTAAGTTAGATAGGCCTAGTTCGGTACATTTTAACACAGAGGTGTTAACATGTTTTCGTTGACTGGGGTCAATTAGATTTGTTTCGTATTTATGTTTGCCCCAAAGCTTTGGGAAAATTACAAACAGTGCAAGACATAAAGTGTTTGCTCACTCATCCTACTTAAGGGGCAAAATATATTGGAAGTTCATCTCTCTGAATGTGCTATATGCAATGTAAATTTAATCTTGCACTGCAATTCTGCTTGGAGACTGTGGTCTTTAATATTGGAGGATATTGTGGCTAATTCTTGGGTCCATTATTCAATTTTACGAGCAATGGATATAGCACTCACACAGGTACAATCTAAACTAAAGATGAATAATAAGATTTTGAGGGAAAGACACTAATGTTCTAACTTTATATGATCTGGTGAAATTGAGGGTTGGGCAATGGATTAATGCAAATGGCCACTCTAAAATAACGAGCTTAAACTTGACTGTTGTGCTTAGAGGTGAAAAGGGGTCAGGTTTTTTTTCGGTAGCTTAAACTCGAGCTTGAGCTTGAAAATAAGCTTGAATTCTAATCAAGCTCGAGCCAAAAGGAACTCGGTCCCATATAATAACAGGCCTAACAAGCCTCTTTGGTATGGGAAAATAGACATGGGCTCTACAAATTATTTCTATTTGGGATAGAAATTTCTAGGTCTCTGCCGCTTCAACCTGAGCCCCCTTGGTCTCTGTGCCTTCCCCGTCGACATCAGGAACGCTAGATCCACTGTCCCACCTCCTCTCTCCAGATGACAACGAGGACATTCTCAGCGCCACTATCTTTCTCATCTTCGGTGTTAGTTGCGAAGATCTCACTGCCGATTCGATAATCGTGATTCTTTCAGACTTTTGCAATTTGACAATTGTGATTCTTTCGGAAACGATAGCAATTCAATTCTTTGTAGACCGATTCAATGATCATGATCCTTTGCTGGTCGTCTTTCAGAGAAAGTAAATAAGTTCAAATGTCTATTTACGGGTGCTTTGTCCTATTCTTTCAACCCTTGCTTGTTGTGTTCAAATGGCTTGTTTTCGTTTCTTTGGGCTAGCTAGGTGACTGTAGATGGGTCAATGCTGAGAAAATGCAATGGATTCGAATGAAGCAGATCTTGTTGTTTGTCCTGAGGAAGATGATGACTTATTTGTGAAGTCTACAAATTCAGGGCAAAGTAGTAAAGTGTTAAAAAGTTTGGAATAGGATATATAATTTTCCCTTCTCTAGTTATGTATGTAGGAAATTATGAATTCAGTCCTTATTTTTCTTCTAAATTATAATTATGATGTTAAAGATTTATATGTATCGTTCGAGCTTGGCAAGCCTTCGAGCCAAACTTGAACTTGAAAAATTGGGTTCAAGCAATTTGAGCTCGAGCCCTGATAGTATTAAACAGTAAAATGGCCGAGCTCGAGCCTAGTGGCCCATTTTTACCTTTAGTTGCGCTTGCAAGAGTTAGTATTGTAGTAAAAATTACTGAAAATTTATATTTTCTGTTAATACTGTCTATTTAATATAATTCAAAAATTACCGAAATTCGGGAGAATAAGGGTGAAAAAAATACAGGGATGACAATAGCAAGTTAGAGCCCTTGTTGTAGAACGGGAACACATTACATTTGTGTCAACGCAAAAGTTTGTTTATTAAAATTAGAAGACATCATTTGAAATTTCAATTAAATCATCCCGTTAACTGCAAAACAAAACAATAAAATTCTAAGAAAAATCATTCCATTCTAAGGATAGATAGCGAGGGCTGAAGCACCACGGATTGGCTAAATTTGAGTGGCTAACTCTGTCCAAAGCTCTCTCCACTTAGCTCTCTCATTCTACAAGACCAACAAAATATCAATATCATGTCAGCAAGACATAGATCTTGAAACTTCAAAATATGAATGACATCGACCTACTTACCTCTTTGTTTCCGCTCCTTGTTCTAGGTGTTCCAAAGCTACTACAACTTGAATCTGAATCTAAAGTCTGCCCGGTGTGACGCCAGTAGCTTCCGATAGTCCCCACCACTGGCATTTCATTCGGCTTCTGGTTCTCACGCCTTGTCCTGGTCCTAGATGCTAATCGTTTTGTTGGTTTCTCTATCCTTAGCTCTCCTAAAAGTGGCCTATATGTATGACTTGCTGCTGGTGGCTTTGCATCATTGGAAGGCACATTCCTAACTGACTCAGCTCTTGCTTTGGAGATGGGTGTTTTTCCAGATTCAACCAGCCAACTTGAAAGACTTGCATCAACTGCAATTTCTTGATCCTCAAGCTTCTTGCCCTTTTCACTGAGCTTTGATCCATATGTTGGTTTAATGGACTTTGGAGAACCAATAGGCCTCCTATTATTATTCTCCAGTCCTCCTGCTGCACTGATGTTCTCCTTTTCTTGATGATTCAACTTGGTGATAACTTTCTCTTCCACTGCTCTCAGCTGGCCAAGCTGTTCATCGGGGCTGAAAACTGAATCAACAAACTGGCTCCTTGTTAGTATTGTGCCCAAAAAGCCAATCATGAGATGATTGTATTTTTGCACATTGAGTCATGATATTTTATTGAGGCATTAATCCAGCAATTATGTTTGTTGTTTTGTTTCTGCGTAACGTAATAAGCATAATTGTAACCCTAGAATAATGATATTCTTAAACGTCCCTAGTCTAGTATTATTGTGGAGCGGGTTGCAATAATACATAATGACTAGCATATGTGGAGACTAATATGAGATATCTAGTCTACATATGGGTACAAGTTGGAGAACTTGTGTACTGGACCGACCCACCATGAGAACACTTCATGGATCGTTATATGAGTGTCATAAGTGATTCTCATAGTGATCATGGTATATGTAGTCCTTCGACCTAAGATCATCAAGGTTCCCTACATGTGAGTCACATACTTTGATACTTTCCTTTGTTGCTCGTAACTGAGTGAACTTGAAGGAGGTCATTGGGTATGTCACATATCATGCGGAGGGATTTGTATGATCAAGATGGGATTTGTCCCTCCTATGTAACGGGAGTGATATCTTCGGGCCCCTTGATAGAGTGAGACTTAGAAAATGCATGGCCATGCTCGGATGAGTTGATATACGATATCAATGTCATCAGTTTAAGTTGGTCTACTCAGTAATCAAGAAACCAAAGATTGGGCTATACGAGAGTGACACATTCCATGTCTCGTGCTTAGTCTTGATATCTTGGACAAAGGGACAATGGCATATATCGGTGATGATCATAAAGGTTTAGTCGATTCACCGACAATCTTGTCACTTGGGTAGCAATGATGTGTTGCTAGACACCGCTCATTGCTTATGATCATAAATGTGATTTATGATCATTGCCAACATGGCAAGAGCCTATTGGGTCGCACACATAGAGCTATTTGGATCATTAGAGTGCATGGGCTAATTATTTGGGTTATGGTTTCACTTTAATTTTGTATTAATAATGGGCCAAAGAGTTGAGCCATTATTAAGCCCGAAATTAAATCCTAATTGGATTAGGGCTTTGAAACCCATTAGGCCTGGAAGTTGAGTCTCACTATAAATACAACTTTTAAGTGAGAAATTCGCAGGTCTCCTTGCCCTAGCCTCCAAAAAGGACAGCCACACTCTTCTCTTGCAATTCCTTGGAGGACGCAAGCTAGCACTGCGAGCGCAAGAGAAACACATCTGTCGGGACGTGGTGGAAGCGTGGTGATCCCGAGAGGCTCGTGTGGATACCATAGAGAGCCTGAACACGTCAACTGTTCAGGTTTTGTGATTCAACTCTACAGTTGAGTGAGAGATCTCAACCGAAAATTAGGTATGAAAATTTTCGAACACCCGGTTTACCCCGTTTCACTTGGATCCTAGAGGGTTTCGGTTAAATTCCGCTGCGCTGTTTGGCTCCCGAAACCCAACAGTGGTATCAGAGCTACTGGTGAAACCCTAAATCGGGATTGAGTGTTGAATCGCATGATGCTATGTGTTCGGTTGCTTTTCGGCCATGATTAATTAGATTGATTCAAGATGCATGAAACTGGAATTCGTAATGAACATATGAGATATATGAAGAAACGACACAAATTGGTTAATGAGATTAACCCGAAATTGAATGGTATGAGATACCTATATGGATTAGGATTCTTGCAATAGTTGCAGAAACCCTAGCTTGGTTCGGATTCGGCCTGTTCGGGCACCGAAAGTAAGGTATTTTTGGTGGCTCGAATGGAGGAGTCTCGGGTGCCTACTTTCTCAAAATACAAGATTTCGGGCTAAGCAATTGTAAGAAAATTTTTTGCGCAGGGGGGCGCTGCCCCCCACGCCCCCCGCAAGGGCGGCTCCCCTTGACCTCGTCCGCTGACCGGTCAGCGGAACCACCGCCCACTGACAGGCCAGCGGGACCGCCATATGCGAAGCGCCACATAAATAAAAACTGGTTAATCAACACACGAAAATTGGCATGCATCTTTGTTGAATGAGATTTGACATGATATGCTGATTGGTGTTTGAAGCATGGTGCATGGTTATAGCCCTTGATTGGTTGTACTTGTAAATACGGCCTGCGAGTCGTGCCTTTTCTTATCACTCTCATTGTACATTCTCTTCTCACCTTACTCCCCTCGAATGTAACTCGAGGTTTCTATTATTGATGTAATGGTGCATTATGGGATCATCCAAGGTGGTATGTCCAAGGATCATCCAAGGTCTTAGGTATGTCCAAGGAGGTGACAACAAAAGGGCAACCAAGAAAGGAAGAGAAGGAGCTTGTGAAGACTCTTTTCTTTTCTTAGGCTTTTATGATATTCTCATTGGCTTGAGAATATCGCATAGTTTGGGCTATAACCATGTCATGTTTACTTTCTTGTAAGCATGAGATGCATGTTTTATATTTGTATGTGATGCATGTATAAAACAACCGGAGATAACAAATTGGTGAGATCAAAAGAAAAATCCCTCAAACAAATATTAAGTCATTAAATGTGATGCCTTCCAAATGTTGGCACTCGTCAAGACTTTGATCAACATTAGGTGGGTTTGCCAAAGCAAAGCACCTATGTTCATCTTGGTAAGGCGCGATGGGATAATAGTGATATCCAAACTGCTAACTTTGGGTTCGACTTAACTAAGTCATCCTAATAGGATTAGGGACTTAGAGGCATAGAGTTGGGCTTAAGTTCATGAGATGAGCTTGGACAAGTGTTGTTCACCCAACTATCCAAGAGTTGCATAAGATGCAATTGGCAAGGAGTTGCCTACCTAAATAGCTGTAACTTGAGAGAAAAGCCAAAGCTGACTCAGGTTGTGGTCAAATATGGATCTTGGCCCACTAGAATACCTTATAGCCGAGGTGTTCCGAAATAATATCCAGGGTTATTATTTTGAGAAAAATAGTGGGAGTATCGTTTAATAAAAGTCCTTATTAAATGAATTAAAATACATGACTCTTACACTGCATATTTACTGTTGTAGATAACCATGGCACAAAACACATCGACACTTTCGTTGCGATCGATCCTTGAGAAGGAAAAACTGAATGGGACCAACTTTCTCAAATGGTACCGAAACTTGAGGATAGTCCTCAAGCAAGAGAGAAAGGCTTATGTCCTAGAGCAGCCCATTCCGAATGAGCCTGCTGCCACTGCTCCAAGAGCTGAAAGGGATGCTCACAAGAGGCATTCTGATGATGCTTTGGATGTTGCATGCCTCATGCTTATTACCATGGAATCTGAGCTTCAGAAGCAACATGAGAACATGGGGGCGTTCGATATGATCGAACATCTCAAAATGCTTTTCCAAGAGCAAGCTAGGCATGAGAGGTTTGAGACCTCTAAGGCATTGTTTCAGTGCAAGATGTCTGAGGGAAGTCCCGTGGGTCCTCATGTACTCAAGATGATTGGGTACATTGAGAATCTTGAGAATTTGGGATTTGCTCTTCAGAAAGAGTTGGCTATTGATGTAGTCTTGCAATCGTTGCCTGAAAGCTACAGTCAGTTTGTCATGAACTATAACATGAACGACCTTGACAAGTCCCTCCCTGAATTGCTCAACATGTTGAGAACTGCTGAGCAAAACCTTAAGAAGGCTAAGCCCATTTTGATGGTTCAAAAGGGCAAGGGAAAGGGAAAAGCCAACAAGAAGAAGGATAAAGCTAATGGAAAGTCCAATGCTAGTTCTTCTTCAGCTGCACTGAAACCAAAGGGTGGTGTGGCAAAGGAAGGGGAGTGCTTCCATTGTAATTGTAAGCAACCTGGACACTGGAAGCGCAATTGCAAGCTCTATCTTGAAGAACTTGCTAAGGAAAAGGGAAGTAAGACTTCCACTTCAGGTATTTTTGTTATAGAGGCTAACTTTTCTACTTCCTCATCTTGGGTATTGGATACTGGATGTGGATCTCACATTTGTGCAAATGTGCAGGATCTAAGTAGAAGTAGAAGATTGGCCCGAGGTGAAGTGGACCTACGTGTTGGAAATGGAGCAAGGGTTGCTGCCTTAGCAGTAGGGACTTATGTTCTCACTTTACCTAGTGGATTAGTTTTAGAATTAGACAACTGCTACTTTGTGCCTACTATTAGTAGAAATTTGATTTCTGTTTCTTGTTTGGACAAGAAAGGTTTTTCATTTATAATAAAGGACAAATGTTGTTCTATTTATTTGAATGAAATCTTTTATGGTAGTGCTCAACTTAGCAATGGGTTGTATGTTCTAGACCTCGAAGATCCAATCTATAATGTGAATACCAAGAAGGTCAGATTAAATGATTCAAACCCGACCTATCTCTGGCACTGTCGCTTGGGCCATATAAATGAGACCCGCATATCCAAGCTCCATAAGGATGGACTCTTGGACTCATTTGATTTTGAATCATATGAGACATGTGAGTCATGTTTGTTGGGCAAGATGACCAAAGCCCCATTCACAGGGCAAAGTGAAAGGGCTAATGACTTACTAGGACTCATACATAGTGATGTATGTGGCCCTATGTCTACACAAGCTAGAGGAGGTTTCCAATACTTCATTACTTTCACTGATGACTTCAGCAGATATGGCTATGTGTATCTTATGAGACACAAGTCAGAATCCTTTGAAAAGTTCAAAGAATTCAAGAATGAAGTAGAGAATCAACTCGGGAAGAGTATCAAAGTGCTTCAATCAGATCGAGGTGGAGAGTACTTGGATCGAGAATTCCTTGACTATCTGAAGGAGTGTGGTATAGTATCACAACTCACTCCACCAGGTACACCTCAATGGAATGGTGTATCTGAAAGGAGAAATCGAACTCTGTTAGACATGGTTCGCTCTATGATGAGTCAAGCTGACCTTCCAAACTCCTTTTGGGGACATGCTCTAGAGACAGCCGCTTTTACACTAAACCGAGTTCCATCTAAATCGGTTCAAAAGACACCATATGAGATATGGAGTGGGAGGCGTCCCAATTTGTCTTTTATGAAGATTTGGGGCTGTGACGCTTATGTGAAACGTCAATCCTCTGACAAACTAGGGCCCAAATCTCAAAAATGCCTTTTTGTTGGGTATCCCAAAGAAACAAAGGGTTACTATTTCTACAATCCTTCTGAGCAAAAAGTGTTTGTTGCTCGAACTGGTGTCTTTTTAGAGAAAGAGTTTATCTCTAAAGGAACTAGTGGGAGGAAAGTAGAACTTGAAGAAATTCAAGAACAACAAGGAGACATCGAACCTGAAATGGAACCTGAACAGACACCACAAGATGTTGTGGTTCAAGAGTCTGTTCCTGTAGCACAGAGCCCACGTAGGTCTGGTAGGATTCGGCGTGAGCCCGAGAGATATGGATTTCTCGTGACTCACACTGGTGATGTGATGCTCATGGATCAGGATGAGCCCACAACCTACCAACAAGCTATGTCGGGGCCTGACTCTGAGAAGTGGCTAGTGGCCATGAAATCCGAGATGGAATCCATGTATGAAAACCAAGTATGGACTTTGGTTGACCCACCTGAAGGGGTAAAACCCATAGGGTGCAAATGGGTTTTCAAGAAGAAAACTGACATGGATGGTAATGTGATTACCTTTAAGGGACGATTGGTTGCAAAAGGTTTCAAGCAAATTCATGGTATTGACTATGATGAAACTTTTTCACCAGTTGCTATGCTTAAATCCATCCGAATTTTGTTTGCTATTGCTGCACACTATGATTATGAGATATGGCAAATGGATGTCAAAACTGCATTCCTAAATGGAAAGCTACTTGAGGATGTGTACGTGACACAACCTGAGGGTTTTGTCACTCCTGAGAATGCCAATAAAGTGTGCAAGTTGCAAAGGTCCATTTATGGACTGAAGCAAGCTTCTCGAAGTTGGAATCTTCATTTTGATGATGCAATCAAAGAGTTTGGTTTTATCAAAAATGAAGATGAACCTTGTGTCTACAAGAAGGTTAGTGGGAGCGCTATTGTCTTCTTGGTGTTGTATGTAGATGACATACTACTCATCGGGAATGACATTCCTATGCTACAGTCTGTGAAGACTTGGCTAAGGAAATGTTTCTCTATGAAGGACTTGGGTGAAGCAGCCTATGTGTTAGGCATCAGGATCTATAGAGATAGATCTAGAAAGCTTCTTGGCCTAAGTCAAAGTACATATATTGACAAGGTGCTAAAGAGGTTTAGCATGCAAGATTCCAAGAAAGGATTCTTGCCCATGTCACATGGTATCACTCTTTCTAGATCTCAGTGTCCGAGTACACCCGAGGAGAGAGAGCGCATGAGTAAGATTCCATATGCCTCAGCAATTGGATCTATCATGTATGCCATGATATGTACTCGTCCCGATGTCTCATATGCTTTGAGCATGACGAGTAGGTACCAATCGAACCCCGGTGAGAGTCACTGGACAGCTGTTAAGAACATCCTTAAGTACTTATGAAGGACTAAGGATGCATTCTTGGTCTTTGGAGGTGAAGATGAGCTCGTTGTAAGGGGTTACACCGATGCAAGCTTCCAATCCGATAAGGATGATTTTAGATCGCAATCTGGTTATGTGTTTTGTATTGGTGGTGGTGCTGTGAGCTGGAAGAGTTCAAAGCAAGAGACAGTAGCTGACTCTACAACAGAATCTGAGTACATTGCCGCCTCTGATGCTGCGAAGGAGGCAGTTTGGATCAAGAAGTTCATCACTGAACTTGGAGTGGTTCCAAGCATTGCCGACCCGATAGAGCTCTATTGTGACAACAATGGAGCAATCGCACAGGCTAAGGAACCTCGATCTCACCAGCGATCCAAACACATACTCCGACGCTATCATCTCATCAGGGAGATCATCGAGAGGGGTGATGTAAGGATATGCAGGACTTCGACAGACAGCAACATTGCTGATCCACTGACAAAGCCCCTTACGCAGCAGAAGCATGATAGCCATTCTAGGTCCATCGGTATTAGATACATGGATGATTGGCTTTTAGTGCAAGTGGGAGATTGTTAGTATTGTGCCCAAAAAGCCAATCATGAGATGATTGTATTTTTTGCACATTGAGTCATGATATTTTATTGAGGCATTAATCCAGCAATTATGTTTGTTGTTTTGTTTCTGCGTAACGTAATAAGCATAATTGTAACCCTAGAATAATGATATTCTTAAACGTCCCTAGTCTAGTATTATTGTGGAGCGGGTTGCAATAATACATAATGACTAGCATATGTGGAGACTAATATGAGATATGTAGTCTACATATGGGTACAAGTTGGAGAACTTGTGTACTGGACCGACCCACCATGAGAACACTACATGGATCGTTATATGAGTGTCATAAGTGATTCTCATAGTGATCATGGTATATGTAGTCCTTCGACCTAAGATCATCAAGGTTCCCTACATGTGAGTCACATACTTTGATACTTTCCTTTGTTGCTCGTAACTGAGTGAACTTGAAGGAGGTCATTGGGTATGTCACATATCATGCGGAGGGATTTGTATGATCAAGATGGGATTTGTCCCTCCTATGTAACGGGAGTGATATCTTCGGGCCCCTTGATAGAGTGAGACTTAGAAAATGCATGGCCATGCTCGGATGAGTTGATATATGATATCAATGTCATCAGTTTAAGTTGGTCTACTCGGTAATCAAGAAACCAAAGATTGGGCTATACGAGAGTGACACATTCCATGTCTCGTGCTTAGTCTTGATATCTTGGACAAAGGGACAATGGCATATATCGGTGATGATCATAAAGGTTTAGTCGAATCATCGACAATCTTGTCACTTGGGTAGCAATGATGTGTTGCTAGACACCGCTCATTGCTTATGATCATAAATGTGATTTATGATCATTGCCAACGTGGTAAAAGCCTATTGGGTCGCACACATAGAGCTATTTGGATCATTAGAGTGCATGGGCTAATTATTTGGGTTATGGTTTCACTTTAATTTCATATTAATAATGGGCCCAATAGTTGAGCCATTATTAAGCCCGAAATTAAAGCCTAATTGGATTAGGGCTTTGAAACCCATTAGGCCTGGAAGTTGAGTCTCACTATAAATACAACTTTTAAGTGAGAAATTCGCAGGTCTCCTTGCCCTAGCCTCCCAAAAGGACAGCCACACTCTTCTCTTGCAATTCCTTGGAGGACGCAAGCTAGCACTGCGAGCGCAAGAGAAACGCATCTGCCGGGACGTGGTGGAAGCGTGGTGATCCCGAGAGGCTCGTGTGGATACCATAGAGAGCCTGAACACGTCAACTGTTCAGGTTTTGTGATTCGACTCTACAGTTGAGTGAGAGATCTCAACCGAAAATTAGGTATGAAATTTTCGAACACCTGGTTTACCCCGTTTCACTTGGATCCTGGAGGGTTTCGGTTAAATTCCGCTGCGCTGTTTAGCTCCCGAAACCCAACACTCCTGTCCATACCAGCGTCATTCGACCCAGTTTCGTTGACAGAAAATTTGCAGGGTGGAATTGGACTGTTAACTTCTTTATCATCAAATTCAGCTGCAGACACCCTTCTCCTAGAGTCTATAGATAATGAAAACAATGACTCTGATGACTCCTCCACAGCCACCTTTTGACCATCATCCTCATCACTCTCTGCTCTATTTGCATATCTGTAGTTATGAGGCTTTGATGGAAGCAAAACGGGGACATGGAAATTGACTTCTTTGGGTGTTTCTCCCGTCTCTCCACCCTCCTTTTCCCCAGCTCTCCTCATCAACTTAGGATTGACTTCCTCATTTGGTGATTTCCCTGCCCCACAGCTAGTCACAATTAAATCAAATTTCAACTTTTTCTGATTATTATGGCAGGTAAACGCCTCCTCTACCACTTCTCTGCACCGGTGAACACGAATCATGAATCAAGTAAACCATAACATATATCGAAGAACCCCAAAATACAATACATATTAGAAAATTCGATCAATGAACAGTAGACGTGCTGAAATGATTACATACTTTGGAACAGTGACTAAGTTGATGGGTTTCTCCAAATATTCTTGCTTAAAGTTCCCTTTTGATTTAGTAGCAGGATTAGCTTCGTCCCTCTGAGTGGAGAATTCATACATAAACAAATTACTCCAACCAACCACATTGAAATTATGGAGAAAGAAAAATCCTAAGAACACATACCCAAAAATAATTAAGAGACTGGAAAGTCTATGGAAGGGAGGAACTTACAGAAAGTTGGTGGGAGGTTGGATCGACCAAATGGCGGCGCTTTCGGAACTTAGAAACAGGAAAACAAGCCAGAAAGCAAGTCATTATTGACTCGTTTATGACTAAAAGCTTGAACTGATTTTCAACGAGATAGAGAAAAAGGAAAGTGTGGTTTTGGAGAGTTTAGAGAGAGAAAGAGAGGCGCTGATTGGGACTTCGAGAACGGCGCAGATACGGAATTGGTGTGCGTTTGGTTTTGCCGAAGAATGAATGGATATGCAGGGAACAGAGCAGCGCAGATGGCTCGAATTGTTACCGTTGGAGATGCTGATCATTTAAGATTCTTTGGGCTTCATTCAACTTGGGTTGGGCTTTTCTGTTCGGGTTTCATTACTCTATGCAATTCTCCTCACCACCCTACTTCCCCCCCCCCCCCCCCCCCTTTTAACCCTTTGATTTATTTTTAGTGATCACTAATGTTAATCATCTCGTGTCTATTAAACAAAATGCTAGCCATCTTGTTTGTATCAAAAGAAAAGAAATATTAATAATCTTTTGATGGCTTAAATTCTCGATTAGCGCTGAAAATATCCTGAATTCGATTTGTTGATCCTTAAATTGGTTTCCAAACAACCTTTGAACTATTAACGTTATGTCTAGCTTGTCTGCTAATGGCCACAAACGGCGGTCTCAGAAGGCCTCTAAACCTGAACCTCCTCTCAAGCTTGCATCATCATATCTTCCATGGTTTGTGTTTAATAATTTTAATTAGAACAAAATGACCAATCTTGCTTTTGAATGTCAAGTGAAAAAACAATTCAATTATATTATAACAGTTACATTATGTGATAGCAAAACTATCTATGGCTTCAAGTCAAATGGTAGAGACCCTTGATCCGTTAGTTAGCTCCGGTCACCTGTATACAAAGGCACAAAGGATGGTGTTGGGAGAATCTCTTGGGGTGTGTCCCAGGGGAAGCCTATTTGGCACTCAAGTCATAAGTCTGTGATAATTCATATCCTAAAAAAAAGTAAGGGACATTCCTTATATTTATAGTAAATAACTGGGTTTCATAGGCTTGTATACTAGCTTACTAGCTCATTTAGGCTTTGTACCTTTATTATAGTATTTGGGTCATGTATCTTGTTAACCCAACAAGTCTATTTCAAGTAATCAATATCATTACCAAAATAATGATACTTTGTTTACCTTCCCAACCTACACCAGACACAATCCTTTGAGTGATTGTTGTTGTTGTAGGTGGCTATTTAGAAGTCAGTTGGACACCCTTTTATTTGGAAGTCAGTTTGGACATGATTTTAATTATTTATGAGCTATTTATACCGGTTGTGGTAGAGGTACACAAGGGCAAGAATTAGTTTCATTAGTGAGAGCAACGACATTATTGAAATATGCGGGACATGATGAATATGGTCCATATGGCTCATAACCCTGTCTTGCAGCATTGTGATAAGGTACAATGTAATGCTTTGGTCTGTGGATCAGATTTAGCATAACTATTACCAAGAGCAACTGCTCATGGTTTGTGTGCTTGGGAAGTGGAGACTGGAGATCATCTTCATTTTTACTGCCAATTTGCCAGTTATAAAGTAGTTGGGATGAAGGTTTTGTATTATATGATGATTCACCATGTGTGAAGTACACACTTCTTATATATATATATTAGAATCACCGCTGATTATAGCTAGCCTTGGCAGCATGAATTATGAAACTCTTACGCATAAACTCTGGATGTTCCTACATTTCTTTTAATATTTTAAAATAAATTTACAATTATTTTCAAGGACAAGTTTTGCTGATGATATACCCAACCTTTTATTCACGTCTTATTTTTATGCTTGACTTATCAACCCTTATCTTTTCATCTTAAAATTTTAACAGCTATTATCTTAAAATTAGCTTATCACACAACATTTCAAAATTATCATATATATTATCACTCAATGTTATCAAATTTGGGTTTCTACCTAGATAAGACATTATGATTTTTCTATAATCATAAAGTCATAAAAAGTCATAGAATTTTAAGATTCTAACAAAAAAAAAATTTAAATGATAAAAGTTATAATCATTTAAATTATCTTGAAAAGTTCATATTACAAAGTAATATTTTCTCTTACAAATACTTTAATACAAAAAAGTGTCATGCTATAAATGTAAAATATAAGAAAAACAAGTTTTAAAATCCACAGTTCATAATGAGAAGTTAAAAACATCTCAATCATCTAATGAAACACATAAAACATTATGACCAATGATAATATCAATATTATTATTTTTGAAGTACATATATTCTTCTTTTTCTCTTGTCATTTTATTATTTGAGATGCGAATTCATTTATGCAAACACTTATATCATCATTAACATTTTTTTCATTTATATCCACATCTACTTAAACTTGATAACCAGGGTTATCAAAGCCATAGTGAAAGAAAGCAATTCAAGTGACACAGAAAGCCCGAGGAAAAAAACAAGAGATGATTTGTATTTTATTTTCTTGGTTATGTTTGAAATTTTTTTTGTGTTAACTGTAAATGGGTTAAGTTTGACTGTATAAAGATTAAGTTGAGCAATATATGTTTTTTTGGCATGTGATAATTTTTAGCCCAATTTTAGTAAATTTGACATAATAATGTAGAAATGTACAAACATAAAGTTTCTAAGTTTCCAAGACTAAATTCGATATCCTACCCGTTTTTACCTAAATATAAATTTCTACTAATATTTGAGATGTTTTTTGTTTCTAAGGCTATAAAAATATAAATTTCTAATACTAAAGTTGTGACTTTAATAACTACCAGTATCGTTGCTCGTATGATGTACCAGTTAATATTTGTATAAATTTTTATTATATTTAATTACTAAAAAATAATTAAAATTTAATAAATCTTAGCATAAAAACTCATTTTATGTGTTGAAGAAATTTGAAATAGTTATTGCTAACTATCTTTATATTACATAAGAATAAATAAATATGTCAATAATAATTAGTCAAAATTTTAAAGAGTTAGTGGAAAAATAAAATAAGATGATTCAAGTAATGCATGTATCTTTCTTATTAATTAATGTTGAATAATCATGAGAAATCAACTGTCATTTACTAAATATTCTTTTTGATTTTTTTGGTCTCAAGTATTCATTTTTTGTTTTATAGAGCAAGGACTATTTAATTATACAATATTGTAATAGAGATATACATAAGTTGATTCTCAATGTTCTGGTTTAGTAAGATGACATTTTATGGGTTAAGACATGTAATATTATAAATACATGGACATTTTATGATATGTCTAATAAGTTTGAAACATATTCTCTTAAATAAGTCACATATAATATATAGTTTAAGGACTTAGTCATATTCTTTTATGAAGACGTAGATTTCATCTTTTTCCATACCTTACACCAGTTGAAGAGTTGGCAAAGAGAAGATAAAGAGAGGTAGATCTACATATAATAGTATATAATAAAATGAAAATAAAAGATAGATTAAACATATTTTTTAAGAAAATCTATCTAATTTAATTCCTCGTTGCTCCAAAACTTCTCTTCCCCATAAATCTTTGTAGTTATGATGATGTATCAAATCTCCATTACAAAATCTCTAACTTAAACTTTACGTTGCACGTGATAATTGACGCATTAGCATTGAAAAGCAATTTCACAAAGCAAGACTTCATGTGATCCAACTACTATGTTAGAGATTCTGAAAAGCAAAAAAATAAAAAAAATAAAAAAGTAAATTGACTCCATGATAGAGATTAAAAAAAAAAGTGTGAAATAAAATAGAATATCCCTATCATATAAGAAATAAAAAGTGTTTTGATGATTGACAGAAAATAAGAGAAGAAATTAGATTTGTACCAATTTATATTGTCTTTAATTTAAATAAATTCAATTATTAATATACTTAAATGAAATAAAATAGTAGAAATAGGTAATAATTTAATTTGATTTGTTAAGAATATTGAAATAATGAAACGTCGAAACAATTACTAAATTAATTTAATTCAAATTTATAAAGAATAATGGAATAATGATTATAAAGTTAATTGTTCATAATTAAGAACTGAAACAGTAAAATGTTACTAATTTAAGTAATTACACTTAGTAATTTAATGATTTTGTGTGTGTTATTGTGTTCATGCGTGAAAACGGGGAAAAATAATGGATGTAAACATTGAGGGCTACTATAAAATAAACAAAAAAGATTAATGATAAAGATCTAATCCACTTTTTACAAAATTATATAAATAAGTAGTTCTTAAACTGTTACATGTAACTTATTTAAGACTCTAAGTTTCAAACATTGCAAAAATCACCATAATAAATAATTTAAGACTATTGCTTAATTTCCTATATATATATATATATATATATATATATATTGTTAACAATAACAAAGATTGTTGCCCTTCATTAACAATAATTCAATCACTAACAATCACCAGACCATGTCACCATGAATTTCGTCAGCCTAAACTATTACGGCCTCAGGTCAGCTCAGATAGTTCATGCCCTTCGTCAAGCAATTTACAAAAAGACCTTGGCTATGGTTTTTTGTTAGAAACCTGAAAGACCATAGTTAGGATGAAGTTGGTTTGAAAGAGGCTGGGTTTTTCGTCATGCATGGTTGTTTCTTATGTTGGTGGTCAAAGATGTGGATTGGCGTTATTGTGGCAACAATATTTAAAGTTTACCTTATTCCTATACTTTGAGTTCTATATTGTTGTTATTGTTCAAGTCATAGGGTTTGAATGGAGATTAACAGGGTTATATGGACATCCAAAGGTTGATCTTTGTTCGAATTCTTGGGCGATCCTTTGCAGCTTGACGCATAGATTTTCTTTGCGTTGAGCCATCATTGGTGATTTTAATGAGATTTTTTAGGCATATGAGAAGGTCGGTGGCTAACCCCGCAAAGTTACTCAGGTAGTAGTTTTTCAATATGCTATTTTTTATGTTAGGCTCGATGATCTTGGATTCAGTGGATACCCATTTACTTGGGAGCATGTTGTTATGGGTAGGCTTTTTATGCATGAATGTTTGGATCGGTGTTTGGCTTCCCCCTAATGGAAGGGATTATTTCCTCGCTCCCATATTCATAATTTTGTCTTTGTATGTTCTGATAATAATGGGGTGGTGGTTTTCTTGTTGGGGAAACCAAAGTTCAGAGTGCAAAAGTGGCAATATGAAGTCATGTGGATTATGGAGGGCAAATGTAAAGATATCTTGAGGAGCACTTAGTTTAATGGATGCTACCTTTCTTTGCATGAGAAGCTCAATACATGCAAAATAGGCTTGTCTAATTGGCATGCAAAAGACTTTATTGATATGCACAAATGAATTTATGAGTTGGAGAAGGAGCTTGAGGGGAGTCTAGTTGCGTGCTTCGTTGAGGATCGAAAACAACTTGAGGCTGAATTGTTTGACCTGGTAGGGAAGGAAGAGCAGCATTGGAACCAATGTGCTAGATCAACCTGGCTCAAAAAGAGTGATAAGATCATTCATTTATTCCATCATAAAGAATCAGGCAGGAAACAAAAGAACTATATCCACCGTCTAGTTACTAAAGCTGGTACTGAATTTAACTCCTTGGAAGATATTCAGAGGGAGGCGGTAGCTTTCTTTTTTAGTCTTTTTATAACTTATATTTCATCAAGGATGGATGAACTTTTTTCACTAGTAAAACCTTTGGTTTCAGCTGCTATGAACAATAGTTTGCTTTCTCTATATGATCTTAATGAAATTCACGCAGCAATTTTCCAAATGCACCCAACCAAATCCCCTAGCTTGGATGACCTCTTACCTTTATTTTTCCAAAAAAAAAAAAAGGCATATCATGGGTAAAGATGCCACTAACTATGTTTTGCAAATTCTAAATAAGGGGTTGGTGTTTTCTAATCTGAATTTTACTTATTACATCTTAATTTTGAAGACTATGAATCCATGGTATTTGTCCGAATTCAGCCTTCAACAGCCTCTGCAAATGCCATGTATAAAATTGTGACCGAGGCACTCATCAATCGACTAAAACTTATCTTGAATTCAATTATATCCGAACATCATAGTGCTTTTGTGCCAGGGTGGTTGTTCACTGATAATACTTTGATTGCTTTAGAGATTTGCCACCATATGATCGGGTTGAAAAGTGCTTTTTGCAGGGTATTTTGGCTAAGTTGGGGTTTCAACCATAATGGATTGAGCTGGTAATGGTTTTTGTAGAATCAACATCCTTTTCAGTCCTGATTAATGACATCCCATCGAGGTGCTTCTTTCTCTCTCAAGGGCTTCACCGGGGAAATCCTCTTTCACCATTTTTATTTTTTATTCGTGCTAAGAGACTTTCTTCTCTACTACACTCTACTGAGGCACAGAGCCTTATTATAGAGGTGGCAATAAGTAGGTACAACCCACTCTTATCACATTTGTTATTTGTAGATAATAGAATTATTTTCCTCTGGGCTAGAGAAAAAAGGACAAATACCTATTAACTATACTTCAACTCTACGAGTGTGCTCCGGGCCATAAAGTCAATATGTGTAAGTCTTCTATCTTTTTTAGCCCAAATATCTTGCAACATTAGAGACAAAGGTTATGCCATATTCTTGGTATTTCTAATTGTTTAAAGAAGGATCGTTACTTGGGTTTTCCGTGGCTTTTGGGTAAAAAGAAAGTGTCACAATTCGTGTATCTCATTAAAAGGGTCTCTGGTAAGCTAGCTCAATGGAGGGCATCATTACTTCCACAAGCAGAATGAGGGACGCTAATCAAGGCTGTTATTTGGTCAATGCCTACCTATTTAATGAGTTGTTTCCCATTGCCTATGGAAATATGTGACAAACTACAATTGCTTTCTATCAAATTGTTTTGGTTTGTAGATACGGAGGTACAAAAGATCTCGTGGTGTTCATGGGACAAACTTTGCATGTCAAAGCAAGTAGGGGGCTACTACTTTCATGATATTTTGGCTTTTAATAGGGCGATGTTGGCAAAGCAATGTTGCCGTTTTATCTGTAATCCAACAAGCTTAGTGTACAGAGTGTTCAAAGATAAATATTTTCTTTTCACCTTATTTTTTGCGTTACCCGGCCCTCTACCTATTCAAATGTTTAAAAGGTATCTTGGCGAGCCTATAGGTCATCAAAGCTGGTGGTTTCTAGAGGATCAGTCAAGGCATAAAAGTATTTTTAAGGAATGATAATTGGATTCCCGGGCCTCTTGTAACGTCTTCCTTTCCACACTCGGCCCATCTTTCAGTTACTAACCTGATTGATCAAAGTACTTTCTTCTAGAATGAAGGTGATATAGGTGCACTTTTTCATGATTCGAATGCAGCAATTATAAAGGATATTCCTTTGAACCCCCATGTTTTCAGATGATCTCTTCACTTTGGGGATGCCAGACAATGGGCACTTCTAGTTTAAATCAACATACTATCTCACCTTCATTCTTTTGTATGGAGAAGAGCCCTTAGTTAAATTTGATTTTTGGCGGTCACTATAAAGGTTGAGCCTTCCTTCTCGGGTACAAGTCTTCTTTTGGAGAGCTTGTGCCAATCTTTTACCTGCGAGAGATAACTTACAAACTCGTGGAATCCAAGTATCTCATTCCTGCCCGGTTTGTGGCCAAGGACTTGAATCTACTTGTTGCATTTTTCTAGAGTGCCATTTTGCTCAATTGGTGTGGGATTTATGCCTCATGAACATTACACCCTTACCCCAAGATTGGGCGGAATGCCTCCGATCCTTTTTTTATGGCAAGCCACTGAACTCCCTAAAATTTGCAATCACGTGTTGGTTTCTCTGGTTAAATCGAAATAAGGCTAGACATGAGTCATTTTGACAAACTCCCTCCCATATTGTTCTCAGCATTCATGTATGGTTAGAAAATTGGCTGTGGGCAAATTCTTATCAAAAGAATTCACCAAGGTTGACTAACAAAACGCCTATGAAATGGAGGCTGCCGCCAAAGGGAATTATTAAAATTAATATCGGTGCAACTTGAATGAGGGAGGGACGTCAGGTTGCTGTGGGCGTGGTTGCACAGGACCATCATGGCCATGTCCATCTAGCCATCTCATATTGTTTTTCATACTCCGGCTCTCATCCACTTTACTTGGAAGCATTAGTATTGTTGTGGGGTTTGAAGGAGGCGCATCGCCAAGAATTCCATAGAATTCCCTTGGGATTTGATTCTTAGGTGTTGATTTCTGAAATTCAAAGTTCTTATATTACCTTTTTTGTTTTAATTTGGAGCTATTGTTGATGAGACTCGTACTCTTAGAAAAATTTTCTCTTCCTGATTATTTTCTTATATTAGTCATTCAGTTAATAGTGTCATTCACTCTATTACTCAAAAGGAGTTGGAGTCCTTAAGCCAGGAGTCTTGAGTCCTTAAGCCAGTCTTCTTGTGGCCTGGCCCCCCCCCCCCCCCCCCCCCCCCCCCCCCCCACCCCCCCCGGGCTTGCTTTATAATATCCTTTTAAGTAATCAATAAATTGGCCTACGGGTCTTCATTTAAAAAAAAAAATGATTGTTGCCGTTTCTGGACGCAGACACCTTTTTTATTACCAATTGTTTTCCCCCTTTAGGAAAAGTGATAGCATCCAGCCATCCACGCAAAAATCATTTTTTTTTCTAAGTGAGGATTAAACCACTTTCAATTCATGAATTCTTGCCTTTTGCCGTGTCGGTTGCCGAATTGTCCCACTTTCTTATTAAAAATAATTTATTATTTTTATTTATATTAATTTTTGTTTAAAATCAGTGCCATCTGAAAGCTAAAGTCACTAATTATAAATTTTTAATGAAATTTTGTTAATACCAACTAAGAAAAAGAAAAAAAAAACAATAAATTAACCGACTATTTCAAAAAATAGTTTGAAAAATGCATTTTGGACTTCATTATGGAGAAACTTTCAATTACTTCTATTTATAATTACAAATGTCTTTTTTTGCAGCAATCAACCGGCTACTGAGACCGACAATATTATCCGAATTAATCGCGTATTAATCGCGTGTTACCTCACTTCTGTGTGTTCTGAGTTTCACTAAAATACACTTCTAGTGAAAAGGTTTCAAAATTTTCCAACTCAATCACTCAGGGTCAGGGGCCGAGTGAGCGCAATTATAAGAGTTGAATGTATGGATGGCACAAAAAGAACTTCGATAAGCAGATGGTGAAAAACGTTAAAGCTAGATGATTATTGAGGAGTTTTTGCCTTTCACATTTAATAATAGAAGAGTAATATTTGACCTTCTCGAAGAAACCACTTGATATAGAAAAAATTCGGTACAAACATCATTATCCCACAAGTCGCAATAGAAAATTATTTCCCACATAGATGACATATCATTATTAATCATCTTGTCCCAAATTTTAACTGCAAACAACATATGATGGAAAGCACGCTATGAGGAGAATATATCAAGGCTGATATCTAGGAATAAGAGAAAATGCAAAATTTTACCATTTGGAGAAGATACAAATGACCAAGAAAAAAACATAGTTCAATGGTTGGTGACTTACATACAAAGGAACGACCAATCGAAGATAGGAGACACCATCCCCATCTGATCGGATCGCCTAAAAATACAACATAAGAAGCAACGCCCTTCGTAATCATCAGGTAGAAATAACGTGAAAGTCATCCAGTAAACCCTCCACCCCATGAAGCACAGAAAGTAGGTCGAAGAAACAAAGGGAAGATGAATAAGGCTAGGGGTTCATCAGAGACAAGGAGCCTCACCGCCTGTTCCAAATGAAAGTGCAAGCCACTCAACTAGCGGCAAGATCAGTAACTATGGACCGCCACCTGATTCTTCCACTTCCTTCAATTGCTGTCCACCATCCCCGCCTCTGGCTGCATTGTGCTTTCTGTGTTTCTTGCTCCTAGCTTTCTTGGCTTTCATGCGACGTTTCTTCTCGTTAGCATCAACCCAGGTATAATCAGGTGGAATGATGAATGGATCAATATCATCCCTATACCGGTTACTCTCGCTACCACTACCACTTGATTGGCCACCGCGGCTCCCTCTCATCCAGGAAATCCATGATGAGGATCCCTCTTGTTCCCGTGTTTTGGCATCTTGAAACTGAGCTGGACTTGAAGGAGGGGTGCAGAACTCCTCCAATGGCTGAAGCTCCTCAAATTTAGTGAAGGTCACAAGCACTCGAATAGTTGGGACAATTGGAATGGCAACCTGAAGTTGTACGACCAAAGAAACAATGTATGATGATGTCTGCCACTAAGTACATGAAAAAACCTTATTCACTTAATAAAAGCAAAAACATATTCTTAGAATCTTAGACAAGAAATATTCTTTCGCAAACGACCCAATATAGGAGTTAACAAATATTACTGCCTCTCCCAAATTGTATGAGCTACTTTCCATGTTGAGGTGTCCCAAAATGATGAACCACTTTCCAAAAAGAAGCAATAAATTGCAATTCATTTTCCTATCTTGTTTTCAAAAAGTTGATATTTTCCAAGAAATAAATGCTTCTGTGTGGATAAATTTTGAAAAGAGGTCAAAAAATCATAAGTTGCCTAAAACTCTGTCGAAAAGAAAATGGGTCATAAAAAATTGGGATGGCGGGAGTACATGTTAGCTGATTGTACATATGTTCTACAGCCATTTGATGATTATTTAATCACGCAACATAGCAATAGAGTCGCCAAAAGAATTTGACAGACTCCAAGGTATAGGATGCTCAGTTCTGGATGTTCCAGAAGCCTAACAATCAGCCAGCTGCTAGAATGTCATTATAACAACAATGAATTTTCTGAAGACCCTTGCTGCAAAAGCCAAACTTTTTACTTTCATTGCCTTCACCCGCTTATACCTTCTTCACTTGCTTGTTCTACTAACAGTAAAATTATAAAACATGGTTTACATTCATTTATTTTATTATCAACAAGCATGGCATGCATTTATAGCTATGTCACTTATTTTTTATATTTTCAACATTTCATCATTTTGGGGCAGAAGGGGGTAATTTTGTTAGAAGAGCAAATCATCATCGACTTGCTACATATTAGTACCTCAAAATAAGAAAAGAAAGGAATTCCTTATCCGACTTTCCCCACATTTATTAAAAAAAGGAAAAAACAGAAAGAAGAGGCAAAAAAGGAGGAGGAGGAGAAGAAAACAAAGGAAACATATAAACCATGAAATGTATGGTTAGAAGGCGTATATTGTATTACCTTGACAGGAAATGTTCCAGGAGGTAGCTTAGTTGTCAAAAGCTCCCTAAGCCTCCTTATAGCCTTGACCTTGTTGGCTAAGATATCAAGCAATGGTAGGACTTCATCCGTCTTTAAAGGAAAATCAGGCGTCAACCATAAGACAGGTCTCAGACCCTTCTTATATTCGCTTTCATGTTTAGTATCAGAATTGGTGACTTTCTTCTTTTTCTTTTTACTGCCTCTATCCTTCCCCTTCCTGGTATCCGTTACATCTTCCTTGGGAATTTCAGACGATAATTTCTGGTTATCAGCATATCTCTGGTTGCTACCTTCCGGAGCCAGCTTTGAAAACTTCTTCAAAATCTTTGAATCATCAGGATCATCGCTACTGTTCTTCAAGCTTTTCTTGTTCCAGCCAAACCAGCTTTTCTTCTCCTTAATAGCACCATTTCCATTTGATTCACATTCATGGGAACCAATTGAACCATTTCCTTGGCAATCAAGGGCTTCATGCTCTTCATCATCAGGAAAGCCCTCAGACCCCATTTGGAGAGCTGAATCCAACTGCATCCTTTCTTCAGCTGTCAGCACATCATCAAATTCGTCATGTTCAACACCATTTGCAATCCGCTCTTCATCATCCACAGCAAAAAGCTCCTCGTCAGTCATTGCACCCGGAACTCGTCTTGACTTGACACTCACCGTCACATGAAGCATGTCATATACCTTGGCCTTCCAGTTGCCCACCATCTCAGTTCTTTCCTGACGCCTCCAATTCAGATGAGGAACAAGTTCAGCCTGAGTGACATCAATTCCAGGTCTGTACATATTAGTTTGAGACATCAATGCCACCTCTTGAGCAACTTCAGCTTCAGTAGGTTGAGCACCAGCCCCTTCCAGAGCATTTGTAACTTCCTTTTCCTTATGAGCAAGAACAATCAAGGAGCCAGGAGGCAAACTTAGGTTACCATCATCTGATGAGTATCCCTCACCCAGGAAGAGAAATGTTTGGTCTGACCTTTGAATGCGGAACCCATCAAAACCAGCTAGTGTCATATCAGCACGAAGATTGGAACCCCTCTTCCAAATGCGATAAGTATCTGACGGGGCAATACGCCCAATAAAGGGAATTACTGAACTTTCAAAGTGGAACGATATTTCCATGTAGAAATCACGGATACGTGCTGCTGATGCAACAATACGAGGCAGCCTGCGACACCATTTTGCCCACGCTAGTGGCTGATAGTGTCGAGCAATGATCATAGCAATTGACTCTTCCCTTGTGCAGACTGCTTCTTGCAATGCACTCCAACCATTCTCATTCTGAAGGCTCCAATCTGCTCCAGCAGCCATCAATATCTCTGCTGACACAGGATCTCGCAATCTGACAGCCAGGTGCAAAGGGGTCTCACGGCCAGGTACATCACGACGATCAATTACACCTGAAACAGCATCTGCACGGAGCTCAGCCTCTAGCGACTCGGCTTCAGTATTGACCTCACCAGCCTTGGCAAGCTGAGGCAACGTACAGATCAGGCACCTAAGGGCAGCATGGTCACGACGTGCAACGGCCAAATGGGCAGGGCTGTGCGCATACTTGGAAAAATCTTCCATTGAGAGAATTCTCTCTCTGTTATCTCTAAGCCACTATTTCTGTCATTTCTACCAAAAGCAACCCGAATGGTCCAGATCAACAAAAGCTTCTTCGAAATTCATCTTTAGTCTTCTAAGCTGAGAACTTCCACCTTAAACCCCCAACAATTGAAGGCTTTTGCCTCTGGGGATCACTCAATCCAGTGAATTTGCAATTTCAAATATCAAAACCTACTTTACGAGAACTCAGATCTTAAAATCCCCATTCAAACAAATCATGAAGTCCTTATCCCTTGCAACACAGCCAAACCCCTTCAGTTGAAACAGTTACTCCTCAGCTCGTTGGGGCGCGGCATACACGAAGCTTAAACTGAAAATGTGAAAACTTTGATAGGCGAATGATGTATCGCGAAAAGGAACAAGGCAGAAAACTACTTATTTCAACAACTAAATCTTGGAATTCTAGAAAATCGAAATTCCATTATCTTTATTGATTATAGTAAAAACAGAAACGAAAGAAAAAGGAACTTCATTCTCAAACCAATCAAATTTTCATCAGCGCAAACCAGAGCTCTCGCATTTGCAAAGGATACAACAACCAAAAACAAAAACCGAAGGTATACGAAATCTTCTGTTTTGATACATTCCACTAGCAAAGCAAATGGGTAACGAAAAAACGAAAGGAATTAAGATCAGAAACCCTACCCGAACAGTTAGGTCTTCAGCCGACGACCCTATGCAGAATCGAAGCTTAGAAAGAGACGGAGAGCAAACGGGCCGTCTATCGGTCTATATTGATACGAATCCGAAGGCCAAGATCTGGAAGAAGCTGACAGTTGAGTTTTTTCCTCCTTGAACCCAGATCTCTCTCTCTCTCTCTCTCTCTTTCTGTGAAAAATTTCTTTATCCCTGCAAAGTTTCAGCGCAGGCTGCGTCTCCTCACTTCACCTTTCTCTTTCTTTCCTTCTTCTAATCTTTCCGTCGAAATACTATTGTGCCCCTTGCTTTCTTGAAAATTTCTTTTTTGCCATTCAATTACCTCAGCAACTTTTACTAACTAGTTAGTTAAGATTTACATTTACTACAACTAGGCCGTTAAGTTATTCGAGTTCGACTCCGTTACTTAGAGCATCTCCAACAGCTTCCCCATTTTGAAGTTTTTCTCCATTTTAGGGAATATGAAGCCATTTTTCACTCCAATAGTTTTCCCATCCTATTCTCTAAAATGGGAAATGGGATGAAAGAGAAGATCTCATTCCCTATTTCTGCAGAAACTCCAAAAATTTTTGGGGAATGAAAAATAACATTATCTCTTTCTCGTAAATGTTGTCTCATTTATTATTCACAACAATTAATTCATAATTTTATTTTCCTCCAAATTTCTTATAGAAATATAAACTCTTTATATGAAAATGGTATCTTAAAGACTCTATTTTATAAATTTATTTTTTTAAAAAAAATTATAGTACAAATTAATATGAATATTTTTAAGTCAGACTTTAGTTAAAAAAGTTAAAATAGTCATTTTTTGTGAAACAAAGGTAGTAAATTTTTATATTTTGCACAATATTTAATTATTAACAATTATTTCATTTTTTTTCAAAATTTCTTATAGAATTATATTATTTTTTTTGTGAAAATTGAACCTAAAGACTCTATTTTATAAACATAATTTTTAGAATTTTTTTATAATATAAATTAATATAAATATATTTAAGTCAAATTTTAGTAAAAATGATAAAAGAGTCATTTTTTGTAAAACGGAAGACGTAATTTTTAAAATTTTTTAATAATATTTAATTATACAATAATTAATCTAGTCATTAATTTGAATTTACTTTAAATCTATAATATTTAATTGCTATATAATAAATACAAAATTCTACAAAATAGAGAAGCTGTTGGAGTTGGAGCAAAAAAATTATAGAGATTTTACTTTTTACTTCCCCATCTTATAGAAATTTTGGGGAAGCTGTTGGAGATGCCCTTATAAGCACCCTGAGACTGACGAGTGACTAGCTTTTCTTTTTTTTTTTTTTTCCCGAAAGTGTGGGTCGCTTTTTAAATGTTGCGATTGAGGTGTTAATTGCCCACCCGTTTCCAAAATGGGAAATTTGCAGAAAAAAAAAATCAGAGTGTATCATAACATGTATTTACCTCATTTTTATCTAATTTTGTGAGTCTATCCACTTGATGTCAGTAAAAACACTAAGAGAACCTTATCATGAGGCATTATTTTTTTTTTCCATCCAAATGTTATAGACCATCAAGTAAATGCAAGAAACCCACGATTAAATTGATTTGTTCATATTGCACGATTCTCTAGTAGGGTTTTCGGAGTGATGCAAAAAAATAACAACTCGGAAAGTGTTGCTGCAAAAAGTGTGGGAAGGTTGGAGACAAAATAGGAGGTTAAGTTTTTTAGCTTTTTTCCACAAATTTAAGTGTCATGGGTTGTGGTGGTGTGAGGTTTTACTTCAAAATTTTGGTGTTTTCTAAAATTATTTGTGAAATCTTGTCTTTGTTATGTCATGAAAATGAAAATTTTGATAGAATGTGTGATATGGGTCATGTTGGTATGGGGTTGCCATGCGTCTAATGTCTTTGTTTGGTGGGCTAGGTTTGTTATTTATTGAATCATAATGTTCTAAGGACATAAACTTGTTCTTAATATGCACTCCCCTACAATTATATTGTAAGAATAATAAGGAACCATATATCATATTATAGAGATGAGGTTTATATGTCTCACACGTTGCGTCAGTTCAATCTATGGTACCATTTTATGTAAATATAGCAAAATAATTTTTAGGTAATAAAGTTTGGGGATGAAAATGGGAAAAATTAGAGTTCTAGCAATTTGCGTTTAACCATTGATGGAAAGGAATATCATAAAGCAAAAAAACTGAGATCTAGAGTTGACTAAAATCAGGGTCTAATGACTCTAATCTCTTTAAAATAAATTTTTGGAATTAATACGTTAAATAGTTATATTTGTTAGCAATTAAAAGTAGTGTCTAACCATTAACAAAAAATAATAAAATATGGTACTAATTGGGCAAGGGGGTTTAAACCAAAAATTCCAAATAAAGTCTCGGAGCATCTAAGTCACGACTAAAATTAGACAAATCATAGCGACTAAAGTTTTTCTATAGAAGATAGAAATAATCTTCCTACAAAAAGTGATATTTATCTTTCGCAGAAAAAATGCTAAAAAAGATAAATTGGAGAAAGTCCTTGTAGTCTTTATCTTTGGCAGATGCAGTCTCCATACGTACAGGTTTATCGACCTTTTCACTACTTTCATATTGTCTCTTATGGCCTAATTATCAAAGGAAATAGTTTAGGGACCAAAACAGAAGAAAAGAAATCTACAAAAGGCTAAAAGGGGGTTAGACCATTACTTAAGAAAAACCGAAAAAAAAAAAAAGATAGAGGTACTGTTCATGAATAGTAACCCCAATCGACAATTAATATTAAGCTCTAATTGTCAGAAGAAATAGTTTAGGGACCAAAACAAAAAAAAATCTACAGAGGACTAGAAAGAGGTTAGACCATTATTTAAAAAAAAATAAATAAAAAAGATAGAGATACTGTTCATGAACAATAACCCAAGTCAGCAATTAATATTTTAGGGCTAATTGTCAGATGAAATAGTTTAGGGACCAAAACAAAAGAAAAGAAATCTACAGAGGGCTAGAAGTAGGATAGACCATTACTTAAGAAATAGCTTTAAAAAAATTGAGTTACTGTTCATGAACAGTAACCCAGTTCAGCAATTAATATATAATTATAATAAGGACAATCTTCTTAGGCCACCAGTATTTCTGGAAAAGTGGGTAGAGCTTTGATTAGTTTGCCTACATGCATATGGTGAATATAATTCTGGAGAAATTTCATCCAGGGGCAATAGAACTAATCATGCGAACTATAAGTGGTATGGATATAAAAAAAGATGCAAATATAGTGAAGATGTTTAAGGCCTATGAAGATGCAAAGGAAATCACTGTTTTTTTAGATTTGAGGAGTCTTTACACGTTAAAGAATTATTTGGATACTTTAATGAAGCTGTAATGAATCTGGGTACTACTCAGAAGCCAAAGATGAAAGAGATAATTAATATAGCTGAAGAGGAAGGCCCAATATTGAGAGATTTTTAGGTTGCCTTACTGTTGTTGGGAGGAGTTGAAGCTGAGTTAGGGGTAAGCATAAACAAGACAGTGGCTAGTTCTGATAATAGGAAAGGGAGAAGTAAAGGTAGTTGCAGAAATAAATGAAATAGTAATAGAATAACTTATGTCAATGATCATGAATAGAAGAGTTTTTTATTTGATGATGATGGATTGCATCTGCATATGAGTAGTGAAATATTTGAGTTTTCAGATGATAATGTTGAGAAGTGGTTGAATAAAGAGCAAGGTCAGCAAGAGAATAATAGTTCTAAGGATGGACATGAACTAAGAGATGGTGGTAAGGATTCTTCACATGATGGGAATTCTACTAGCGAGCAGACAAAGGAACTTGTCAAGAGGAAGGGTAAATGGTTTGACAATCACATTAAGACTATTGCTAAAGCGCTCAGAAGAAATCAAGAAGAAAAAATTGTATTTGAGAAATTTCATGTATTTATGGATGCATTTTCAAGAAGTATTAAGGGATTATGCTATTGAAGAGGACTATAAGATTAAAAGAGTTAAAAAAAGTCATACAAGGTGTGGACGATATATAGATCCTTGCTTCTAGACTTCCTAACATGAAAACATTCATGGTGAAGGCCTTAGTTGGTAAGCATTAATGCATTAGGCCAATGAATAACTCAAGCATCAAGGCAAAATGGATTGCCTAGAAACTTGATGTGTACTTGAAAATTGAACTAGACATGAGTTTTACTTTAATGTCAAAGCACTCAGAAATGGATTATGGTGTCAATGTTGGGGATATGCAACTTTACAGAGTAAGGAGGAAGTTGAACGATGAAAATAAAGGGTTATATGCAAAGGCTTATGTAAAGCTGAGAAAATAATTACTACTTATGCTAGAGCATAACCCAAGAATTGTTGTCAAAACTAAGTTTTGCCTTGGACTAGACCCAAGAGGATAAATTCCATGCTTTGATGCTTGCTAGAAAGGGTTATTAAAAGGTTATCGACCATTTATCAAGTTAGACGACTGTTACCTTAAGGGTTCTTATGGCGATATATGTTTATTCGCAGTTGCCATGAATGGCAATAATGAAATATTGTCATTTCCTGTTTCTGTTATTGAGTTTAAGTGTAAAGATAGCTGTATGTTTTTCTTGGAATGTCTGTAAGCAAAGGTTTGTAATGGGGCTTTTACTTTCATGAGAGACAAACAGAAGATAAATTACTAATTTATTCATTTATTATTTTTATATTACTTCTTCTCGTTGAAACAATTAAAAATTTGTTTTCCTCTATTTTTAATACAATTGGATGTTCCTACTTATGTTAACCCATAATTCTGCAATTCATGTGTAAACAACCTACTTTGGACGTTCCATACTTCTTCCACAAGTTAAATTTTGAAAATCTAAAAGTCTCAATAAATCACTAACCTTGAAAGCTAACTTAGTGTAAAATTTCATCTAAAAATTTCATCATTTGATAAAAAGTCAAACTAGAGTCAATGGATGTGTTTTCTACCTTACTGTTACAATTTTTTCCGCCCTTTGCTATATTTATTTTCTGTAAAATTTCTTGCAGTATTTTTTATCTTTATGCTAATTTTCTTCAAAATATCCTACAAAAATGTTCTATGATAGTTATTCATCTTAGGTATATGTCTTTGTTTAGGGTACATTGGTATCTTAATGTCAAAAGGGTTAAGTTCTCTATAAGCTATTAGCTTGTTCAATGTCACATGGTATATTCCTAAGGTTTTTTTTTAAAGAGCTTTCATAATATTGATTAGCTTATTGCTTGATAGGATTTTTATGGTTTTTGCTGACTTACAGTGTATAGAAGTTTTAAGGTTTAAAGTTCTCCCTGCTGCTTTCATAACCCTTCCATAGTTATATGTTAGATGGACTTTTTATTTCTTTTGAACATGTGACTATTTTGGTCAAGCAACATTAAACAAGGGGCAGTAATCCCGAAAGACAAGTCAAGTAATGATAAATATAAGCATACCATCCAAATGCAATTTTTGCTGTTTGATCAACTCAATGCATATACTCTCCATCTATGAGATCCTAATCCACACTAGTTATAGTCCTAAAAAGTGCAACTTGTTAATCTTCCATTGTGCTTGTCCTGTGTCATAATAAAGTGAGATTTAAAAAAATCAATCTTAAAAGCTCGTCATTATCTTACTAATTCCCACTTGTTAATGTACAAAGCCCAATAAGCATATCTTAAGTCGGTTATTGAAATAAAGGACAATAGTTGGAGACAAGAGATTTATAAGAGAAAACATAAGCAAATGAGCCTCAATTTGAGCCTCTAAATATAAAGGTGCATGTTTCGAGCACGGTGGCTTATTTAAGGAAAATCAAATTTTTAACCCACTTAAATAAACTATAAGATATTGATCATACTGGTGTCGTTTCCCCCTTACACTAATTGCTTACATCCCAAATAGACTTAATTATGTAATTACGGTTTGATTGTTGAAATTTTAAAATATTCATAGACACTAACCATTGAAATTTCAGCATGAAAAACTACACTCCTTCCTTTGAGATACTATTTAATTTAGGATATACCGCATAGGAGATTTTTTATTTTTATTAAAAAAATTGATTGCACTTGTATGTATATGCATGATGACAATAAAAAATTGGAAATTTAGATAATATATAATCTCATTTATGGTTAACGACTTCGAACATGAATGCTAATTGTTTTGTTTGCTTTTCCAAACAATGCCTTTTTTTCTGTAAGAGATTAAACTCAATTAAGACCGATATATATATATATATATATAGCAGGTATCCTTCTTCTTTCTTTTAATTGTTGGTGTTCCAATGATGGCCCGAAATGAACAACACCATTAGAATTTCTTTACAACATTTGAACATAAATAACTAGCGACCATGTCATGAGTATAACCTTAATTAAAACTGTATGCAATGAATTGAAGGGATTAGTAGAAAGGGAATATAGCTGATAATTTAATTTATATTTTTGCCAAATTATATGTGTAAAAAGAACAACAAGAACCACCTTTGCTATATCTATCATCATGAGTGAGCAAATTAAAGTTGGAAGGTAGGCACAATTATGTGAAGAAAACATATGTGGGCATTTGAAAAAAATGTATTCACCAAAAAAAGGGGGGAATTGTGTATATATACTTAAGGGTAATTGGAAGGTTTGGCCCAACTATACGACATAATGATAATACGATCGAATTATATTAGGTGCTTTATTATGCTTCAAGAAAAAAAGAATTAAAGGGTGTCTAATCATCTTTCAGTGGTTAAAAGTAATATTTTAGTGTAAATTTTTATTTTTCAAAAGCTGTAAGATGTCCACAAAGGTGAAAAATCTATAATCTTAATACATGTGCAAACTTGGGCATCACTTGCTATAAATTTGAACTTAACTATTGAGGATTATATATCATTTAGTAATTGTTTCTTCATATTTGAGTTTTTATGAACTTGGATAAATTGACTTTTTCAATTCCCAACTTAACTTCTTATTTTCACAAATTATTATACCAAGTCCTTTACACTTTTCAAGATAACTTTTATGCATTTATTAGTCTAAACTCTAAACTCATTAATAAAAGCACATCTTTGTCTACAAATTAAGAGCCAAAACTATCTTTTTATCTTTTATTTCAAGAATCATCAAATGATCAAACCAATACTCTTTGCCTGATTGAAAGTTAAAAAAAAAAAAACAACTTACAGCACACTCTTTCTCTGCCCTACAAGCAAAACGGATGACTTCTTCCACATAAAAGACAACATAGCTTCATGGGAAATTCATCCTCTTTTTAGTGATGGTGAGAATAATTGTGAGAAGAGCGTAAACTTTTAAATATCTTTTGGCTACATTGTTTTTACCGTACACAAAGGCATGTATTCTCAATTTTACTAATTTTTTTATTCTTTTACAATTTTGAATGTATATATAACTATACTGACAACCAAATCTATGTCTTTTTACTATGATAATATCTTAATGATGCTATGGATGCAGTTTTTTTTTCCTTTGTGTATATATGGTACCTTAGATTATAGATTATATATAGATCTATTGTAGATTTTAAAAATGTCTATTTATTTATTTACTTGTTATTTATTTATGAGTTACCTTTTGATGACAAAAATATGTTAAATATGGAGATATTGCATTATTTTGGTTGTTGAAACAATCTTAAATCAAATTACAAACCTATAAAGTTGTTACTAAAATAATCATTGCCAAAGACTATCAAATTTTAAATTCAAAATATTTAAGAATCCTAAGAAATGACCAAATAATTTAATTTATTAACAATTTCTCCCGCACAATATGCGGGCAAAAAATCTAGTATTTTATAAAACTTTAATTATTTCTCAACTGATAATTGGATATTTAGTCAGAATATTAATTTGTAAATAGCATTAAATTAATGCAAAGAAATGAAAATAAAACTAATAATTAACTAAACCAATATCAATGAAGCATAAACTAGTTATTAGTATCATTTACGATTGTTTTTCTTCATCCCAAGGTAAGAGATGCGCCTAAAAAAAGTTGTAAACTCCCACAATCTCACCTTAAATCTTTATAAAATTGTTGTATTTACTAAATTACTTTATCATATTACATTTTAAAATATTATTTCAATAGTTACTTTTGTCTATTTTTCCAAATTACATGCAAAATATGAAGGGTGAAATAAAAAACAATACACAAATTTGTTTCTTTAATCTCTGTGTCAAATAAGGTTTAAAAAATATGGGATAAGGAAGTACCACAATTTCTGCTCATAAGTATAGAATTAGTACAGCTACAAAACTAGTACAGTGTAAATAAAGATAAATGTATTAAAGGCTTAAAAACATTCGCAGCGACCTGAAAGATTTGGAGATCAGATTTTGCGTGCATTTGAAATTTTTGTGATTAAGTCCAAACTCATGTAATACTAACAATAATGTTTTCTTTGGATGATTGCCGGTACTTTAGATATACAGAATGATCAGTGAATGAATGACCATGAGTGAATGCGAAGGTAAAAGTACACAATTTTAGATAAAAAGGTTTAAAACGAGGTTTAAGCTCATGATATTTTTTTTAAGAAAAAAAACTTAACTACTAGTACTAAAACTTTTTATTTTGGCGTGTTTTTTTCCCTCAAGTTTATAGTTATATACGTGTTACATAGTCTACGTATCTATGTGTTTCATTGACTACTTAAAAGAGAAAAATATCTAAGAACAAGTAATAGTTATTTTAACCATGGTCACACTTAATCATATAATATGATGGTTTTAATGTAAATGAAGCACTAATCACATCCACTACTCAAAGTTAAAATTAACTCACACCATCAATTTAATGAAAAGAAAATAAAGAAATTGATTCATTTAAGCAAGTATGTGTATTGTCTACATCTCCAAGACAATGCTAGTCTTATATATGAAGAAGATATTATGGATTGAGTATTAGCTTAATTGGCAAGTGAGCCACTATATTACATGGTTGACTAGGGTTCAAATCATGGTCTGTGTAAGAGATTGCTTTTCTTTGCAGTCATTGAGTGAGTTTAGGTTTTGTGGGCTAGGATGTAGGGTTGATGTGTTGACATTTTATGTGAACTTTGACCTCAAACTTTGGACTCAATTCATCATTGTTTTGCTATTTTATTGTTTTTATTGTTCATTTTGTAGGTGTTATGAACTATTGGCTACATGGGAAAGAAATGAAAGCAATTGAAGTAAAAATGAGAAATTTTGACAACAAAGAAGACTAAGAAGATGAGTAACTTGCAAGACAGTGTTTGACCTTTTCTTGGAAGCTTGAGGCTTTGGTGAAAGCATATAAGTTGTAGTCCTTCCTCTTAGCTTCGCTTAGGATTTTGAATTATCTCAATTGCATATTTATGCATAAAGTTATAACCAAAATATTGAAAGGTGTCAAAGCTGTTGAAGTGGTGGCGCTTAGGCACTAGAAGTGGCGCTGAGGCGCCACAGTTCATTTCATTGTGCCTGAAAATGCACCTTCTGGCACCTAGGCTGTAGGCACCTTGAGCTTGGGTGCTGTAGTGCCAATTCTGGCCATCTTTAACACCTAGGCACCCTTGCACCCGGAGAAAAATGGTCCATCATCCCCAATTTGAATCCAAACATGCTATTGGACGAAGAATTCCATCCAAATGTTGGCAGGTGAGACAAAATGGCCAGAGGCACTTAGAAGGATATGGATCCCAAGCTTCATCTATATATTCTAAGTTAGAGTTAGGTTTTCTTCATCATCTTTTCTCACAATTTTCATCATATTGTGAAGGCATTTATGAAGAGTTACTTGAAGGAAGCTTGGAGCTCTTGAGGATTTGTTGAAGACTTAAGGAGTCAAGCTCATTTAGTTCATTTTGGTTTTTTTTTCCTTTTCCTTGGAGCTAGACATGGATGTTATTTCTTCTATTTTCATGTTTATATTTAGTTTGATTATGGAGTAGTTTTATCTACACTTTCTATGGTTGTAGCTACCTGAATTAGTTATGTTGATTAGATTAATAGCTATTTAACTTTGATTTTCCTCCATTGTTTGTTTACTCTTCTCCTTAAGCTTATTATTGTGTTAATTGATTAAGGGCTCTTGTCAATTGTACCTTATATTTCTTTTAAATTCTTGAAAAATATTAAAAAAGAATCAAAATTAGAAGAAGAGTATAGTAACCATGGTTTTGTTGGGAGACTAGTCTAGGACACTACTTAAACGTAAATTAAGCTAGATTATGCATCTCTTGAACTAACAATTCAGATAGGAGTCCATTCTGGTTTAAATTTAAGAGAGTGACCCTTTCACTTGGTAGAGTAAGGGCACAATTAGTTAACTTCATAAAAAAAATAGGAAAATCAAGCCATGAGCCTTAATTCACTAGCTAACCAAGTCAAGTAGTAAAAACCATAGAAAATGTGTTTCATTAATTCATTATAAAACCCTAATTTGCATTGTGTTTGTTGTTCTTATTTAGTGGTAATTTAAGTAAATTTGCAAAGCTTAATTATTTCATAGTGAGTAAACAATCAATTGTTGTTTGTTTGGTTTGTTTGTTTAGTTAAAGTAAGCCTCAAGGTAGTCGTAATTGTGAATTAATTTATATCAATTCCCATGGGATGGTACTCTTATCACCCTAACTTAACGTACTTTATGCACTTGCGATTAGAGGTTATAAAACTTTATAAGGGTAGACTAAATTGTAGAATATTTTTTGTAATCCTTCTCTTACTAGATAGAAATATCTCATGGTCACAACCCCTGACAAACAATTTGACACCGTAGGTGGTCTTAAATTCAATTCCTTCACGTCCAAGAATAAGAATCGTCATTATCTCTTATGCTTCTTCAGATTCTCAACTTATTTTTTTTATCCACATTGGAAATCATTCCTTTATTTTCACCCAATCTTTTCCTTCCCCAAATCACAAATTTCACACATTTTCTCTCTTTTCTTCATCAAGTATCCACAATTTCCCTTATTCCAAAATTTCCTTCCTTGAAATAAAGCATGAATTCTCCCACAATTTGGTCTTTATAGCTTTTTCCTCATATTTCTCCTCGCTGCCTAATTTTGAGAATCCTAACAGCCATTTCAGAATGTGTGGTACTTCCCCCTAAAGTGCTTGTGCAAAATACTACTCTTTTTATCTGTTCATTTGCCCTTCTTGTTATGAATTAGGTTAGCAAAAGGGATTTCCTCCTTCGACCTTATGAAACTAGTGAGATCCCTAATCACACTCAAGCCCAACAAACAACTGTGGAGAATGGAGACTCTACTGAAGCCTCTTTTGTGGACGGTGATGAGATTATTGTGCATGTTGGTAAGGTCAACAAGGCAGGATTATGTCTGATTGGACATGTTGTAGTGGAATACGGCCAATTAGGCAAGGGTTTATATGTACTTGGTGGCAACAAGTGTTATGAGGTGGCCATAATTGTAGCTAATCGACCAACATATCTACCTGACAGTAATGCTAGTTATCATGAAGGAAAAGTTGAATGGAGATGAGGCGGTCCATTGATAATGAGGTTTAGGTTTTTGCTTCTACGTTTTGATAGTCATTTATTCCAACCGGATCCGAAAAGGTCCATTTATTTCAACAACTAAATCTTGGAATCCTAGAAAATGGAAATTCCATGATCTTTATTGATTATAGTAAAAAAGAAAACAAAAGGAAAAGGTACTTTATTCTCAAACCCATCAAACTTTCATCAACCTAAATCGGAAATCTCACATTTGAGATGGATACAAAAACCAAAAACCAAACCAAAGGTATACAAATTTCTCTTGTTTTTACACATTTGACTAGTAAAGCATGAATGGGTAAAGAAAAAATGAAAAGAATTAAGATTAGAAACCTTACTCAAACAGCTAGGTCTTCAACTGAAGACCCTAAGCTAGAATTGAAGCTTAGGTATAGACATAGAGTAATCGAATAGTCTATCACTCTATGTCAATACAAATCCAAAGGCCAAGATCTAGAAGAAGCTAAAAGTTGAGTTCCTCCATAATTAAACTTAGATATCTCTTTCTTTCTCCGTCTTTTTTTTTTTTGTGAAAACCTTCTCTATCCCTGCAAAGTTTCAACAAAGAGTTACATCTCTTCACTTCACCTTTCTCTTTTTTTCCTTCTTCTCATCTTTCCTGAGAAAGACTTTTGTTCCCCTTGGTTTCATGAAAATTATTTTTTTGGCCATGCAATTACCTAATTAATAAATTTTTTTACTATGAATTAGCATATAATTGGGTAACTACACCTAATGGTGGGTCTAGGATTTTTGTAAAGGGTCCGCCTAACATGGAAAAAATAAAAAAGTTTTTATGTTATGTAGAATATAAAAGACAAAAGTTTCATTCTAGCATAAATATATACACTTCTTTGCACCTGGCTTATTCACTTTATCTTGTGTATAACTAACTTATTTATTTATTTTTTTCACTTGGAGAAAATAAAGTGGCAAAAAAAATTGAATCCAAGATGGCAAATGAATGAAAGTTAAAGGGTTAGTAGATGTTTTCTACCATTCTAAATATTGGTGGAGAGAAAAGGCTGATCCATTTTTTTTTATTATGGTAAAAGGAGCACATTTTTTTGTTACAATCGATATTATGAAAATTATGACACTAAAATATTAAATAGGGTCCAATTACTAATTTAAATATCCCTTATTAACATTTTTTTAGAAAAATAAGGGGTCCATGGAGGGGTATGTCAAATATGCTGTGTACCTTTTATGTCTACATATATTTACATTCCAATACTACCCTTCAAACATAAAATAAGGATAAACAAATTAAATCCCGTGTCTAAAAAAACTGATATGTACAAAGAAAGTGAAAAATCTATACAAATAATGCGTAACATAAGTATAAATGAGATTACAGATATGTTACAGCTTCTTGTTAAAATTGGATATATGTATAAATTAGATGATAGATATGTATAAAACTTGATATATAAAACAAGTAATTGATATGTACAAAACATGTGATGCATATATACAAATGTGGTATGTCACAGATAGATTGAATCATTTGTACAAGTTTCAATTGTTTAAATTTTAATATATTAATCCAATGTATAAACAAAAGTTCTTTTGTACATTTGTAATTGTATATTTATGCAATTGTTTTTATGTATTGTTTATATTATATTTTAATATTAAAATTGTTCTTACATTATTTTAATATACATCTGATTATACCACTGCTGACTACATCTATCATCGTTGCAGCTGCCTATCATCCCATCTTATCCCAGTTTTGCATTTCCTTACCAACCAATGGTTACACCAAATTAGACTGCCAAGCCCTTCATGATATTCCATTTTTGCCTTTCTCTGTCTAGATCTGTTGTCATCTACATTGCCACCAGTTCGCTGATCGTATGACAGTTTTTGGAACCATCCAATCACAACCCACCTGCGTTAACTCCACCAATCACCACCATTATGAACCAGAAAAACAGTAGGAGAAGCTGTAGTCATTCATTTTCTGCCACCATTGCAAAGACCAAGACAAGCAACTTACGGACACGTGAGGAATTTTTTGTTTTCAGGATGACATAGGTAACATTTTGCCCCATAAGTGGGGGTGTAAGATTTTAACCCTAACCCAAAACCCGACTAGAAACCTGACTCTATTTTTGTGGTTAAGGTCAAGTTAGTGGAAGAATTAAGTTATATTCGGGTTGACTCGAACCTGACCCAATTTTAAGACAAAAAAATCGGGTTGGTTCAGGTGAAACCCGATTAAACCGATTCAACCCAAAATTACAATACATGCTACATGTCCACAACCAATTCATATTCGCAGCCCAACCCACACCCTTACTATAAATACCTACTAACAACCCTAACCCTAATCCATCATCATATATCTCACACACACACACACACACACAAAGCAGCCACCCTTTGTGTCCTTCACTGCCGCTGCCTGTCGTTGGCGCCGTTCGTCATCTCCCTTCTCTCGTGCCCTGCTTATCGTCTTTCTTCTGTTTCCATTCGTTCATTCGCTCCTTCCTCAATCCTCACCATCCTTACTATAAATACCTACTAACAACCCTAACCCTAATCCATCATCATATATCTCACACACACACACACACACACACAAAGCAGCCACCATTTGTGTCCTTCACTGCCGCTGCCTATCGTTGGCGCCGTTCGTCATCTCCCTTCTCTCGTGCTCTGCTTATCGTCTCTCTTCTGTTTCCATTCGTTCATTCCCTCCTTCCTCAATCCTCACCATCCTTTGCTTCTGCCTCCAACCTCCCTCCCTCGCGAATCGCCACGTTCATGTCCCTTCCTCCCTCCGTCACACTGTCATTTGACCATAGTCCGTCACCATTTCCATCTTGCGTTCTCTGTCTCCTCCCCGTTGCCTCATCTCCATGCGTAACACCACCATCGAGTTGTCCTCCATGCTCTATCCCTCATTTTTGCCTTTCACGGCAGAGGATATGGCTACTGGTAGTGGGGGTGTTGGGCTATGTCGGGTAAACTCAACCCTAACCATATTTTTCTGGTTTAAGGTTGGTTCGGGTTTAGCCTATAAACAGGGTCAGGTCGGGTTACATTTTTTAGATGACAAAGTTGATTGAAAATTTCAGGTTTTGACCTAAACCCGAAAGTTACAACCCTACCTATAGGGCACACAATTTTTGGGTGTATAAGACTAACATGTCCATGGACCCCATAGTTTGTATATAGATATGCCACCGACTACACCCACCTAAGCCTCACGTGACTTCTCAGACAATTATGTGAAACTTACAAAAAAATTTACCAAAGTAATTTTAGTAAAACTTAAGCTGTAGTCGGTATATTCAAATAGAATGTTGTACTTGTACATAGCCCTCTTAAATTTAAACTACCCAAGAACTGCTAGTTAAATTGATACGAAAAATTTACTTCTACAAAATTTGTTGCATTTGTATAAATACCGCTGTTATTCTCTCCATTTCTGCTTGTACATTTCTCCTTTCCTAAGTTCCTGGTTATCTTTTTCTTTTTCACTTTTATATTAAGTGGCTGTAAAATTATTCACCAGCACTTGAATTATCTACTACCCTAGTAAAGCCTGTAATTTTCATTCAGGCATCAACCAAATTCAAAAGCGCATGTAAAGTTTAAACGAACAGGCTTTGGATTTTGCTTTTGCTTTCCAATTTCTCATTCAGGACGGTGATTTATTCCCCCGGAAAAGGCTAAGGCATGTTTGTATATTTTCAGTTGACTTAGTATTGGGAAGATTATTTGAGTTTTGGATAAACAGTAAAAATTACCTTTTTCAAATCACTAAAACAATAAATTACCATTGGAGAGTTATTTTTTTTTTCTAAACTTTAATATTTATGGCAGATGGGGCCTTACTGTAGTGCAGATATGTGAGTATTTTAATTTTGGTGTTAGGCTGTTAGTGGACCAAGAGGTTGAGGTTGAGGCCCATTTGATGATTTCAGTGCCATGCTAAGGTTAGCCATTTTCTTGCTGCTTCCCACACACACATGCTCTGCTCTTAGCATTGTCCCTTCGTCTGGTCCCCTCTCCCATGTGCCTCACATCCGGATCCTTCTTCTATGCCGTAGCAAACCTTTGTTCACTGATGCAAACAGCTAATTATTGTAATCGTGATTGTATCAAAATTCATGTAAATGATGTCCGACCAAAGTTGTGGATTCAGATGGCGGTGAAAAGTGAGAAAAAACCTACAATTAAAGAGAAAGTAAGAGGTCCTTGGAGTTGTGTGTCAGTGGAAAATCCCCCGAAGACTAATTAAGTTAGCAAAGGAACCGATGAGAAACTTATGGGGCACTTTGAGACGTAATGGGAACATGAATAGCGGGAAATCTTGTTTCCTATCCAATCCCGAACTCTTTATTTACATGTTTGGCCTACTTTTAATGAGGGCATAAGTATAGATCCAACTGTTTAAGTTATGGATCTAAGCCCAGTGTAGCATCAGCGATTTCTACATGGTCTAACGAATCACTATTCAATTTGTTTCTGTAAAAGGGAATTTGAGGCTAATTAATTAGGTTTAATATCATCTAGGATTTTTCTATGGCACATCTTTTAAATATATTTAGCAATTTTCCAGCTAATTAACCCAGTTTTTGATACCAAATATGAGCATTTTTCGGTTGTTTCTCTCCATGTCAATTGCCAAGTACTACTCCACTCTAGCAAAGTACAATTACTATCATTAAACAAACAAATGATTAGTTAATAGTTCCTGTACTAATATTGATAGGACCCATTCATGTCAGTTTCATAGTCCCATTCCATGGCCCATAAAATGGAGGTACAGAGAAGGTACAAGCATTTTGCTGTCATATTGATCATCACAGATATTGCAGCAGAGCCAGAGCCCTTCTGACTTGTCATCTACAATGATTACCAGAACCCCTAGCCTTTACATTCTAGTAAGACCATGCCATTCCAATATTAGCATCAAGTGGCTAAGTTGAATTTAAAAGATGAAGTTGTAATTCTGTTCATGTGCTTGAAGCTCCTAGGGCACACACATAACTTGCATTTCACTGCCGTCCACTGTAAGGTAACAGGCTTGTTCGTAAATTTACAACAGAATTTGAAAATTACACAGTATGGTCAGTCCACACAACTTTTTTCCAACTCAATGGTGTATAGAATATGCAGTTTAAATCCTATGGGGCCAAAAATATCTTCAATCCTACAAAGAAGCTGCATTTCAGAGGTAGAGCAACCAAGATTCATCTCAAAATGCTGTTGGTGAAGAATGTAAACCAACATCTCTAAGCTAACAATTCACACGTGATCATAGCATTCATCAATGAAGCAAATGACCCAGAACCCAAGACAGGAACCAGGTTGAAGAAAGGCTCCACTTCAATGCTAGACCTGTGATTCATCTCATTCAGCTCCATGAAAGCACTTTTGAACAAGGTGGAAAGTGTCTTAAAAAAAACTGAACGTCTGTCTGAAAGTAGATTCTCAAAACCTAGAAAATAAGGGAAATAAGAAATCCTCGTGATTCAATTAAGAGAACTATGAAACTAGCATTCTTACAAACTAAGACTTGTTCTACACTTGCATGATTAGATGACTAATATAGCAGCAGGATATAGAAAACAAAAAATACAATGTCGCAGGCAGTCAAAACAGGACCCAATGCATTTACAGGCATATACAGATTTTTATATGACCAGATAACCATGCATATCCTGTCAGATAATAAGATGTGAATGAAATGCCTGGAATAAACAGAAGCTTGTATATTATGACAATTTGATAGGAAAAGGCAACCATAAACTTCCTTCGCAAGAAAAAACTTACAAATGCATCTTCCCAAGAGAACTTGTTTCCCTTCCCTTGTCTTGAAAGAAAAAGAAAACAACAACGTAGAATGTCTTCTACCCAAATTCGAACCCTACACATAAATCTCTGAAGATCTAATTTACTTGATTGCCCACTTACACATAGAGCAATCAGAACACGAACAAGGACATTAGAGTCATTAGCAAGTCTTTTTGCTCACAAGTTTGACAGAAGCAAATACATAAAAGACTTTGGTCCTAAAAACATTTCTCTACTAATTATAACCACCTAGTACTTAATCACAGAATTACTTGCACACGTCAAGCGGATCCACACTAAATTAACTAGAAAAGCTTACTCAGATTATTCCAATTTGCTGTAGAAAACAACTTCTAAAGTTCCCCTTAGAAAGTAATCCTGCTAATAAAAAAGCTTTCCTGATAGCCAACACCACTTCTTTTTCCAAAGATTTTTATTAAACACTTATTTGGTACGTCAATAGAAAATAATACTGATGAAATACAAATTACCATATCAAATCAGCGGGTTGATTGATGCACATAAAAGTGGCCACTAATTTTTGTTGGGGCTCACTGAAAAGACAGCCATCCAGTAACTGAAGAGGCTAATAAAACTAAGTTCAAGAATTCTTACTTGGATGAAATTAGCCTCAAAGTTTACCAATATCAATCCCTCCAGGCAAAAAACAAAAGGAAAATAGCAAGAGCAGTGTGCGTGTTCGTATTCCGTACAAGGAGTTGGTTAAATGTGGGAAGTGGTGAAATACATAAATCACCATATGCTCAGAGTCTAGTGGCAGAAGTGCACAAGTTACAACAATTTTTGACACCCAAATCAAGCTTAAGAGGTCTAAGAAACAGTCACCTCGATTCGCTTCATTGAGACTCATACAGCTTAGTGGTCCGAAAAGTTCCATTGATCTCTTTCCTTACTGCACCGCCTTGTTTCCTGCTTGTCAATTTTCGTGCATAGCAAAGCTGATGCCAAGCTTTCAGCTTTTAGTGGCTTGGGACGCTGCAGCCAAACAAGGACTCATGTATTCAGAAGCACAGACTGAGATTGACAAGAAATCTTGTTAATTAGTAATCTTTTCCTTTTACGCCAAGATGATGAATATCACAATAATACTATGACTCATACAGCAAATATAACAGCTTGATGACATCGAAAAAGCCAGAAATAATGCTTGAAAGATAAGAAGTGTCCCTGATATAACAAAATGATCACAAATTGCAATTCAATGTAAATTCAACCAACATTGAGTTGTAGCATCAATAAACACATTCCATTACATAAATCACTTACAGATCCATTACATAAACTCATTGACCTAAGCAACGGTTCCTCATGCCTTCTAGTGATCCTATTACTACCAAAAAATGGGGAAATCAAAGGTAACTTTTAAGCACGCATAATAGGCAAAAGCACAAAACCCAAAGATGTTCGCCAAAGCAACCAAATATCCACTGATCCACTTGTCCGCTTCCAAGTATTTCTAAGCAATTCAATGTAAGATTATGACAAAATGAAAAGAAACTAAAGAAACTGATTCATGCAAGCAAGTATATCTATTGTCTGCACCTTCAAGACGATGGATTCATATATATTAAGAAGGTATTGCCATTTCAAATACCAGATAGAAACGTCTCATGGTCACAGCCCCTGACAAACAATTTGACGCTCTAGGGAGTCTAATTTAAATTCCTTCCCGCTCAAGAATCAGATCCGCAACTATCTCTTAGGCTTCTTCACATTCTCAACTTGTTTTTTATCCACCTCAGAAATAATTCCAGCATTTCCATCCAATCTTTTCCTCGTCCCAATCACAAATTTCACTCTCTCTCTTTCCTTCATCAAGTCACCACAATTTCCATCCTCCAAAATTTCCTTCATTTCCTTCCCCAAAACAAAGTCTGAATTCTCCCACAATTTGGTCTCTGCAGCTCTTTCCTCACAAATCTCCTCGCTGCCCAGTTCTGGGAATCCCGGCAGCCAGTCTGGAATGTGTGCTGCTTTCCTCGAAAGTGCCAGTGCAAAATGCTGCTCATTTTCTCTGTTCCTTTGCCCCTCTCGTCTATGAATCGGTTTAGCAAAAGGCATTTCCTCCGTCGACCCCACGAACCCAGCCAGATCCCTAATCACACTCGAGCCCGACAGTGACAAGCGACTACGGAGGACGGAGGCACCACTGAAGCCTCCGTCGTGGACGGCGACGAGGTCATGGAGCGCGTTGGTAAGGTCGAGGAGGTTGGATTGCGTCCTGTTCAACGCGTTGCAGAAGGATGCGGCCGATTGGGCGAGGGTTTGCATGTACTTGGTGGCGACGAGCGTTAGGGCATCGAGTGCGGCGCGGTGGGTGCGATTGTAGCCGACCGACTGGCATATCTGCGCGACGGCGATGCGGGTTATCGTGAAGGACAAGTCCGACCGAGATGAGGCGGCCCATTGGTGGTAGGGTTTGCGTTTTCGCTTCGAACTTTTGGTGGCCATTGATTCCAGCGGGAGCGGAGAAAGTCCACTTATTTCAACAACTAAATCTTTGAATCCTGGAAAATCGAAATTCCATTATCTTTATTGATTATAGAAAAAAAGAAAACGAAAGAAAAAGGTACTTCGTTCTCAAACCCATCAATTCATCAGCCCAGACCAGAGCTCTCGCATTTGAAACGGATACAAGAACCAAAAACCAAACCGAAAGTATACGAAATCTTCTGTTTTGACACACTCCACCAGCAAAGCATGAATGTGTAACGAAAAAACGAAAGGAATTAAGATCAGAAACCCTACCCGACCAGTTAGGTCTTCAGCCGAAGACCTAATTGCCAGAATGGAAGCTAGGAGAGAGATGCAGAGCAATCGTGAAGGGCTAAATCGACACGAATCCGAAGGCCAAGATCCGGAAGAGCTAAGAGTTGAACTCAGTTCTCTCTCTCTCTCTCTGCCTCTCTCGCTCTCTCCCTCTCTCTTCTTTGAAAAATTTCTATAATGCAAAAAAAATAAAGTTCACCACTAATGTTTTAGATTAGGACAAAAAATGCCGCTTTTTTTATCCTAAATTGTCACATACGTTTTAAAATTGGCTCAAATTGACAATTGATTGTTAAAAATGACAGATTTTAAAATTTTAGAGCGATAATATAAATTTTAAAAAATTTTAAGGACTTTAAGTAATTTATTCTTTTCTTTAACAAACTCCGATCCACCTTTACTAACATTTCTAGCACGCCATTACCTCAAAAACCTCTGCCACCAATGTTATTCATCCTTATCATCATGTCTCTACCCCGATACACACTCAGTTCAAAGTTCTACTTCTTGCCACAAAACCAAATCTTAGATGCGGCAACATAAACCAATCCATCTTCAATCATCTGGCCACCGATGTGATCTCACTCTCTTTTTTTATCCAGAGCCAAAATCATACTGGAAAATGAAAGCCCATTCCCAATTCGACTGAAATGACATAAAAAAATTTGGTCCATAACTGGGGCATCAACAAGAGCTCAATCCGAATGTGCAGGGTTAATGGCCTGATGCAGTTAAAGTTGGAGTTGAGGCCTAGGCCGGGGCTGTGATTGTGCAACCAAGCAGAGCAATTAATTGATGTGGATTGGTTTAGGTGTAGGCCGAGTCAAGACAAGCATGTGGCCATTGGTTTATGGGGGGCGATAGAGGAATATGGTGATTGATGGTGGGGATGGTTGCATTGGCGGTAGAAGTGTTGGAGGCGGGGGGGCACAATGAAGGTAGGGCGAAGTCTATCAAAGGAAAGAGGATAAACTACTTAAAGATCTTAAAATTTGTTAAATGTTACATTATCACCCTGAAATTTCAAAAACCTGCATTTTTTAATAGCCGGTGGCCAATTTGAACAAATTTTGAAACATTGGTAAGAATTTGGGGGGAAAAAAATTTTAGTGGTAGAATTAGCCTCAACCCAAAATATTAGTGAAAAATTTTAGATTTTGGCTATTTCTATAGCCCTATAAAGTTTCAGTGCAGGGCTGTGTCTCCTCACTTCACATTTCTCTTTATTTCGTTTTTCTTATCTCTTGGGAAGAACACTTTTCTGCCATTTGGTTTTTTGGGATTTGCTTTTTTGGCTAAAGGGACGATGACATCTGCTATTGGTTGGGTAGATATTTGTGGTTACATTTTAGAAGCTAGATCTCTTAGTTCGACAGCACAGCAACAAGGCACCTTTTGTTACAACCACAACACAACAGCACATAGAAGTCGCTAGCCAGGTCCGACCAAAACTAGGTATCACAGGCAAATAGTTCTTCATTTATGGGTTTTTCATATGATTTTTATCTTATTCATCCTTTGGTGTTTGGATTTTAGTGAAAATCATATTTGGGGGACCGATGAACTTGAATAGTAGAATTAAACAGTGAAAATGATGATAAAAAATGATAGATTCAGGTACTTAGGGGCTAGAATTTTAAGTAAAGAAAACTTAAATTTAAAACTTGCATTTTATCCAATTTTCCTCATTTGCCACGCAAGCAAATTTGACAGTTAGTGCAAAATTACACTCAACTCGTAATATTAGTGGCAGTTTTGTATAAAAAAAATACATTGGTTGTAAAATTGTTCTATAAACTAACATTAGTGACAAAATTGTCCATTCTCCCTAACTAAATGCACATTTGGTCCCATAATTTTGCTGACTCAAGCGAGTTAATCCTTTAACTCTAACTCAGTACGACTTAGAACCTTAAGTTTGCAAAATTGAGTGAATTAGTTCCTCAGTGTACAAAATAACAAACGGCGTTTCTTTTTGCTCCTCACTGTAGGCTTATCCTCTTCAGCACTGCCTGATCTCTTCCCCAATGCCGTTGAATTCTTTCTCCTGCCAACCTCATTTTTCCCCTTGTTGTCGGTCTCGCCTTTTCTCCTATCGGTCTCGTATCCTATCAACCTTGCTTCCATAAAAGTCCTCAATGCCCCCAATACCCTTGGCTTCCAAAGCAAGGACTTCTCTCCCTACAGTCACCAATTGCCTTCCTACAGCGTCTAGCCATTCAAGCTCCTCCATGGTAGCGTCTTGTCAAAATAAGATACAAAGGGATTTGAGGGGGCGAGAGAGAGAGAGAGAGAGAGAGAGCAAGCAGGGCCTAAGCATTTATTTTGGCAATGACCCACCAACTAGCTTTAAGCTCAACACCAATTCCAAGATTTTCAAGAAAAAAATGGCACCGAGCTTATCAAATTTGACAATTCCAAGATCAAAGTCTTCTGGGACCTTTTTGTAGTCAAGTACGAAACAAGGCACGAGCCAATTGATGGGTTTTATGTTCTGGTGGTTGTTGATTTGAAAATCGACCTAATTATAGGTGATGTGGCCTAGGAGTTTGTGTTGAATAAGGTAAAGGCCAACCCTTTGGTGGCTAAAGTCAACCTAATTTCCCAATAAGAGCATTATTCTAGCAACACCATTTACTCAACCAAGGCCCAGTTCTATGAAATTAGGATTGTTCATGAGATTCTAGTTAGATATAGCGGAGAAACCGAAAGGCTAAAGTCGCTGGTTCTGTCCACTTTGATTGATAAGAAGACAGTGATTTAAGTGAAGAGGCTGCGGTAGAATTTCAGAGGAAATCAGATGATTTTTGTTGATAGGTTGTTGGTTGATCAATTTTGTCAAGAGATTGTCATGGAGATCATTGAAGTTGAGGTAAGCGCACATGGCAAGTTGCAACGAAATCTAGCTATCGAGGAGGTTGGAAGAGAGGTTGAGGATGATGATATTGATAAGGTAAGGGAGACGGAGCCCCAGATAGATAGATTAGTAGTGAAGAGCTTGGTATAGATTGAAAAACTCGAACATAACCTGCACACATGGCATCTATCTCACATGTTCGCATGTGGACGTTTTGCATCCCATATAGGACTAATTGACTTAATTTAGCAAAGTTAAGGGTCCAAAACGCTTAATCTACTAAGTTAAAGGACTAACTTGCATTGAGTCAAAGATAAAGAACTAACTTGTGCAAGTTTGCCAAGTTGGAGGACCAAATTGCCTTTTGGCCTAAAACAATGTGAAAGTGCGCCAACAACCCCCCAACAGTGTGGATGGCGATGACAGACGTGATTGCTCTAATTCCACCTGATTCGATTCCAACTACTCCGCTTCATCAAACGCCCGCTTCCGCCTGATCCAATTCCGACTGCACCGCTTCCACCAGCTCCGATTCATCAATTATCCGCTCTCCTCTCATCGCTCCGCCACCTCAATCGACAACCCCGACATTCCCGTCCACTCTCTGCCAAGCCGCCCGAGCCCGAACGGAGAGAATCTCTTTAGCTAGCGGAACCGGATCGATGAACCTAAAGGCACTGATTCAAAAGCAGATGCAAGAGCGGTGGCTAGTGAGTTCAAACGCAGATGGGCTTGACGATTGAAGCCGGTTCAAACCCAATTCAAATGTTGACTCAACGTTGATTCAAACGCTAATTCAAATGGCGTTCAAACCTGATTCAAACATTGATTTGAGGTCGCTAATTCAGACGTAGATGTAAGAGCGGTCGCCGGCGGGTTTTATTGGGCATGGGTTTCGAAGGTTTAGGGTTTTCCGTCGCAACAATCGACCGACGATGCTTCAACAAACCCACGAGTCATCTCGCAATCGGGCCTTTTTTATTTCAATCCTGTTCAATTTCAATCAGGCCTGTTCCATTGCAACCAGGTTCCACTGTGTTCGATTTCTGGGCTTTTCTGTCTCAATTTCTGGGCTTTTCTTGTTCAATCTCTAGACCTTTTGATTTCTAGTTCAATTTCTCATACAGCTTCTGGGTTGTTCTGTCATCCTCTTCCTGGATTGGCACTACTTCAAATGGCTAAGAATTGCTAGAACATATTGATGTATGGTATATCGTAAGTTTAGAGTAGCCTGTTAGGTGAAAAAGTTTGGAGAGGCAAATTTATTGAGCGAAGAAGACTTGGAGTCTAGAACGAGTTTTGAAAGGAGGCAACTATAGGTATGTAAACTTTTAAGGGAGGTAAATGCAGACATTTGAGAAAGGAAGGACACAAATGTATGTTCACCTATACCTTAGGAGTCCCAACTTTTTTCCAACTCAATGGTGTATAGAATATACAGTTTAAAACCTATGGGACCAAAAATATATTCAATCCTACAAAGCAGCTGCATTTCAGAGGAAGAGCGACCAAGATTTATCTCAAAATACTGTTGGTGAAGAATGTAAATCAACATCTTTGAGCGCACAATTCGCACGTGATCATAGCATTCATCGATGAAGCAGATGGCCCGGAACCCAAGACAGGAACCAGGTTGAAGAAAGGCTCCATGCCAATGCCAGACCTGTGATTCATCTCAGCAAGCCCCACGAAAGCACTTCTGAACAAGGTGGAAAGTGTCTCCAAAGAAAAACGTAGGTCTGTCCGAAAGTAGATTCTCAAAACCTAGAAAATAAGAGAAATCAGAAAGAATCCTCGTGGTTCAAGTAAGAGAACTATGAAACTGGCATTCTTGCAAACTAAGATCTGTTCCACACTTGCATGATTAGACGACTAAATATAGCAGCAGGATATAGAAAACGAAGAATACAATGTAGCAGGAAGTCAAACAGGACCCAATGCATTGACAGGCATATATAGATTTTTATATGACCAGATAACCATACATATCCTGTCCGATAATAAGATGTGAATGAAATGCCTGGAATAAACAGAAGCTTGTATATTATGACAATTTTATACGAAAGGACAACCATAAACTGCCTTTGCAAGAAATAAAAAATAAAAATAAAAAAACTTACCAAGACATCTTCCCAAGAGAACTTGTTTCCAGAAATGACTTTATTGAGAATGTGCAAGCAAAATCTTGATATGCTTTTCATTTCGTCCTCTGAGATAGAATGTGGATTATCTCCACTGCTTAAATCATCATTAAGAGATCTGGAACAAACCTTCGCTGCAATGGTACTTGTGATACAAATAACAACTGCACAAAATTTTCCTTTAACAAGACATTTCTGAATGCAAGAGTCATGCCAATCTGCAGGCTGAAAACCCCAAGAAACAGACTGCGCTATGCCAGAAAAATCATCCAAAGTTTCTTCAACTGTTTCCATGGACTCTGGGACATAAAGAATGGGCTTTACTTCCACAAGTGCACTGCAATGCCGAAAGACAAAAGCTAGTGGAAAAATAGAAAAGGGCATGTCTCACTTCACTCACAACAAAGCATGACTCTTTTAGCGGCTTATGTTAACAACCCAACTTGTCAAATGATTACAAAGTTTTCCTTAAGAAAAAATGTTAAAAAGTGGATTAGAGCACGTAAAAAAAGAAAAAAAAACACTAAAAGAAAGCAGATAACCACCGGACTCCAATTCTTATGTCATGATACTGATTATTCCTTCCGAAAAATAGTGTAAAAACAGAGAGATTGTGCATAGGCGTCAAACATGGTTCTATTTATTAAAATTCAGACTAGTTCACAATGCAACTCTTGCTCATCGTGGTAAAGGAACACTAATTACTCCCTCCATCTCATAATATACATTCCTTTGCCCTTTTTTTTGTAAAAATTATGGATGTTGCACCACATAACCATATTAGGTATGTTTATGGTCGTCCAAGTTTACCCCTTTCAGACATCCAGATAACTTACCTTTTTGGGAGATCTGGGACTAGAACATGGATGAATATGGCATCAAGCAGAACAGATTTGCTTTTTTTCTCAGTACAAGATAGTCTGTTCTGTTCGAGGAAAGAATTCAGCATCTCATCAATCTTTCCTCTCTCATTTGATGGAATACACACCGAACAGTAGACCACAAAGAGAATAGCAGAATTAGATATTGAACAGTTAAAACAGTTTGCCACTGCTTCACTGTTTTTTAATGCTTGCTCTAGCTCTGCAGGAGGCCCTTCTTTGTGTAGCACCATTGTGGGAGGGTCGAGACCCAACTGGCCAGCCATGTGGAGTATATTCCTATGCAAGGTTGCCTATCAAAGAAACAAGAATGAATCATGAGGTACAACAGGGCATGCGGAATAAGATAGATGTAAAGTTGAACCTGCAGTCAGAAAAAGGTATGAAGTTCGTGTGTATTTAAACATGCATGTTCAACTTAGAATTAAAATAAATGGGCAATATTGGGTATGGTGTAGTATTCCATGTGATAGTACAGTATTTTTTCTGTTTAGACTCTTCATTCAAGGAGGACAGTACTTGCTGTCACAAATTACAAAAAAAAGTAAAAAAGGGTTGGCCAGAGACACATTTAATTACTGAAACAGAGCTGTTTCCGCAAAGAAAGGCCAAGAATTGCAATGAAAATAACACTTTCAAAGCACAAAGTTGGGGAAAATCTCTACAATTTATACTGGAGATGATATAGTTGTAAAGGAAAGTTTATAAGCAAATTACATACAAAGATCAAACAAAGGAAATCACAAGGACCTGGAAGACTAATATAAAGCTACACAAACTAACGGCATGGCATTCTAGAGATGCATGCAAAATAAGAGCAAGTGTCCCACTCACAATCTCCAAAGTGATGGTTATGGGCACAGTAGCATTTGAAGTACCTGGCTGTATGGTCCAATGCAACTAGGTGCCCAACAAGAAATACTTTGCACATGCAAAACCTTTTTGCTTTGATCTTTTGCTACTAGCACTTCAACGTAAGCCTTTCCAAGACCAGTTTTCTGCAAGGGAAGTTCTATTGTACTACGTGATGGAACACCGAAAGGGCATCTGTCTTGTGTAATAAACCTCACATAAGTCTCATTTGCCACAGCAAATTCCTTCATATCATAAATATACAGATGTACATAAATAACATGCTCCCAACCCAGTCCATATTCCAGAAGTTGCATCTCGATCCGTCCAAGGACCAGCTTCAGATCTTCTTGCAGACCTGCCCACGAAAAGTAAGGCAAAAACTTAACAGTTAGAATGTTGCACTCAGAAATTAAACTGATTACAAGGGAAATCTAGTTTCTGCAATCTGCACTTTTTTCTGAACATTGACAGACAAATTTTTTTATTACCCATTGAGCTCTCAGATGAATCTTCCAACCAGCAAGAAATGGAAAATGCATCATCTTTCTCCTTAGTGGAGATGTGCAGCCTTTGATCTGAAACTTCAACTATGTCAGTAGTTTCAGGAGGAGATAAATATATAATTCCACAATCACAGGAGCTTTCTCCTTGCACTTCAAAAACAAAACCAACTTTCTGATTGTTCTCTTTGTCATTAACAATTATAGAATCAGAAGCCTTCTTCTCCAGATGAAATCTGAGTGGTTGAAGTACACCAACAGGAGCTATTGAATCAGAAGAGTGCAGAACAACTTGATATTCATCAAGCACAATCCAAGCATTCTGAAAAGTCAAGATGTTACTCAGCCAATAGGGAAGGAAGCAAAAAATATAAAAGTAATTACAGAAACAAACAAATATTATACAGTAAACAGGAGTATACTTTCTAGAAAACTTCCTAATGCAGCATACCGGAAGCCTCAGGGTTATAATTTGCAGAAATAATCTCCTTTTTTTCAAAAAGAAATACATAATAGAAGAAGACAAACAGGCAAAAAAGAAGACACAGTGAGACAAGCAAGAAGTTAGCGACTAGAACAGCCAAACATCAACTTACAATGAACAGCGGGCAGTCAAGAGTCAAAGTTTCATATTCTCCACCCTCACCACAGACATTTATCCCATACAAACTGCCAAAGAAATCATAAACTGTCTTAGGTTGGCAGTTTTGGGGAATTAGTAACAAGAAAGAGATAAAGATCGAGATGAAGATTAAGCAAGCATGCTGTTTTCTTGCATATATATATATATATATATATATATAGAGAGAGAGAGAGAGAGAGAGAGAGAGAGAGAGATTAAACAAGTACATGATGCAATAAGGGAAGACACAGCATACTCTTTCAACTTATGAAGATAAGGTTCTAAGACTTCTAATTCTTTGCCCAAATGCCTTGCAGGATCCAATCCCATTGCTGCAACCTATGACATCAGAAGAGTAATAGCCTTCAGAATCCATTTCACAGGTTGATAAGGAGCTCAGGGAGTTCTAATTTCAGATGTGAAGAAGCATGACGTTATATAATACCACACCAAGCACTGATGTATAAGGGCCAATCATATGACAATATTTCATTGTATATAGAGAAATCAACATATGTCTGATAGATTCGGAATATTCTACCTAACAAGTTGAGGAGCGGCGCTACTGAGGAGGGTACAAAATGAGACAAACAAAAATTAAAAGATATTTCCTGTGAAAAATAAACCAAAGAAAAAGATCAAAAAATGGCAAATACCTTTACTGTGATTGCCATAATGCCTTTAGTGATCTGGACAAAGGGAGGAAAAGGAAAATAAGATAACTTGATTGAATACCACTCATACATACAAAAATATGATTCACCAATTTTGAGAAACAGAGTGAGAAAGCAAGAAAATTACCATTTCGTGAAGAAGCAATGATTGATCTTGTTTCCATAAATATGCCAGAGAGATAAGCCCTAACCTTGAACAGACACTTTCCACACGTAGCCTCTGGTAATCTGATGCTATTGCACCCGAAGATACTGCACTAACAGAAGGTACCTGTTTTTTAACCTCATTCAATAAAATAAACATATCTTCAACTTCATCTCCAGCTGTTCTTTTGTAGTTAAGCTTCCCGTTCCTATGCAATTACAAGAAAAATGGTAAGTCAAACTGATCAAAGAAATATCTGCCAGAGCTGCAGATGACAAATTATGTTTACAAACACCAATAAACGAATTTCCAACAAAGATTTAGTTGAGTGACCATTCTTAGTATTCAGTTTGTCTCACTATCCATTGCTGCACATAAAGTTCATACGAAAGAAATGCCTCACATATAAGAAGAGAAGAAAAAGTATTATAGTAATTTATAGTGATTAACAGAACAACGGAGTATTGAACCCTGCATTTTACACTGACACAAACAACAACAGGAAAAATAGATTAGCTAGAGATACCCAAATTACTAAAGCAAAAGCGAAAAGGAAGGACATTTCTATGTTGTGATCAGATAAGATATTGTCTAAACATGTTGTCAACTTCACAAGAACTACAACAAGGCAAATGGTTTTACCACAACATTTTGATTAAATAGCTTGCCTTGTGGATCCTTGAATACGCCTGCGAAAGAGTGGCAGGCCCATGCACTGAGCATAACATACTATCATCCGGTGTCCTACCTGCAGAAAGTGATAATTTGTTGATATTTAGGCTTTGATTTTACCCCCAAAAAAAAAAAAAGAAATCATCCCTTTCTGATGAGTGATAAAACCAAAGTCAAGAGTAGCCAATACTATGTCTATCAAACACCTATTTAAGATTTGGTCCATGATGAATAAAAAATAATTGTCTCCTGATGCATCACACGCTCGTTGGAGGCTAAATCGAGCCTCAAAGAAGGCACCTCTATAATCTATAAACTCTTGAATGCCTACACCAACAGAGAAGACATGATGCTCAAACTATCAAGTTTACTTGTAGTACCAAGAAATTTGGATGCAAGAAGCTTACCGTTTGATACATGTAGCTGTCCAACTCGTCCACAGAATCATCAGCGGGCAATAAATTCGCCAATGCAACTATCTGGGAGAACGATATCAAAGTTGAAATTTTTTAAGTGCAGGAAAAAGAGATCAAAATTTTTTTGGAATGGACAAATAGACCTCTGAGATACATCGAGTGAAAGATTTATAGCCAAGAAACGGGCTTTCTGAACAGGGTAAGGATTAACCAAAGTCATCCATTTCACAGTTGTTGCTCATTATTCAAGAGATCACAGACGGAGCCAGTGGATGGGAGTGAAAAAAGCTTTAGACTTGGTTCGAAGTCTAATTGGTTTTCTGTAGTTCTGGGAGATCAGACGAACCTGGTGGCCGTATTCGACGCATTTCATCATGGCGTAGCAGCTGTCCTTGCCGCCGCTGACTAGTGCCACCACCTTCATCTTGACCGCAATGAAGCCAGTCTCTGTCTTTACGAATATCAACAGGCTAGCTGTAGCTGATATGGTCAATGGGTCGTTAATTTAGCTTAGGGTTTTACTCTCTTTCAGCCATTCTCCTGCCCGGCTTGGTTTCAATCCGCCACTCCACCTCACCACCAAGTACAAACTAAAACCCTGAGTCTGAGACACCGCAAGACGGATCGTTCTAAAATACATGAGGGGTACCAACTACCAATACCACCTTTTTATGGCTCATCCCCAAACTCTTGTGTCTTGATCAGTTAAGAACCTAAGTTTAGAAAAACAACAAAAGCTTACAAAATAAGATAATTGAATTGTAACCTGAACAACGGGTTACAAGTTATGCAGTATGTAATTCAAGTTAAATGATATGAGATTTAGATTAAGTTGTATTGGATTCAGGTTAAATGACATAAGATTTAGGTTTATGTGATATAAAATTCAGGTGGTATGAGAATCAGGTTGATGTGGTATAAGATTGAGGTTTATGTGGTATAAGATTTAGGTTATGTGGTATATGATTCAGGTTATCTGGTATATATGTGGTATGAGATTCAAGTTTTTGTAGTATGGTATAAAAATTAGGTTATATGGTATATATGTGATATCTGATTCAGGTTCATGTGGTATAAGAATCAGATTAATCAATATAAAATTGAGATCCATGTGGTATATATATGGTATGAGATTCAAGTTGTTATGGTATACAATTCAAGTTAAATGGTATGAAATTCAGGTTCTTATAGTATAAGATGCAGGTTGTGATATAGGATTCAGGTAAAATGGTATAACTTCAGGTTAAGTGATATGAGATTCTGGTTGTCGTGGTATCGGATTCAGGTTAAGTAGTATGAAATTCACATTAAGTGGTATGAGATTTAGGTTAATTGGTATAAGATTCTGGTTGTTGTGGTATAAGATTCTGGTTATTGTGATATAGGATTCAAGTTAAATGGTATCAGTTTCAAGTTAAGTGGTATGAGATTCAGGTTATGATGTAGGATTAAGGTTAAGTAGTATGAGATTCTAGTTGTTGTGGTATATGATTAAGGTTAAGTGGTATGAGATTCACTTTAAACAGTATGAGATTCAGGTTATGGCATAAGATTTAGGTTAAGAGGTATGAGATTTAGGTTAAGTAGTATAAGATTCTGATTGTTGTGGTATAGGATTAAGGTTAAGTGGTACGAGATTCAAATTAAGTGGTATAAAATTCTGGTTATTGTGGTATAAGAATCAGATTAAGTGGTATGAGATTAAAGTTGTGGTATAGGATTGAGGTGAAGTTGTGTGAGATCCAAGTTAAGTGGTATTAGATTCTGGTTGTTGTGGTATATGAATCAGGTTAAGTAGTATGAGATTCATTTTAAGTGGTATGAGATTTAGGTTGTGGTATAGGATTAAGGTTAAGTGGTATGAGATTCAAGTTAAGTGGTATGAGATTCAAGTTAAGTGATATGAGATTCTGGTTGTTGTGCTATAGGAATCAGGTTAAGTGATGTGTGCTTCAGGTTAAGTGGTATGAGATTATGATTGTTATGATATAGGATTCAGGTTAAGTGGCATGAGATTCCGGTTATTGTGGTATAGGATTCATGTTAAGTGGTATAAGATTCAAATTAAGTGGTATGAGATTGTAGTTGTTGTGGTATAGGATTCAGGTAAAGTAGTATGTGATTCAGGTTAAGTGGTATGAGATTCAAGTTAACATGGTATGAAATTCAGGTTTTTATGGTATAGAATTCAGGTTCTATGGTATATATATGGTATGAGATTCAGGTTATGTGGTATATATGTAGTATAGAATTTCAAGTTCTCGTGGTATGAGATTTAGGCTGTTTTGGTATAAGATTCAGATAAAGTGGTATAAAATTCAGGTTCATGGGATATGAGATTTAAGTTGTTTTGGTATGGAATTAAGGCTAAATGGTATGAGATTCAGGTTCACATAGTATGAGATTCAGGTTATATGGTATGAGATTCAAATTCACGTGGTATGAGATTCAGGTTATGTAGTATATATGTTGTATGAGATTTAGGTTCACGTGGTATAAGATTCAAGTTATATGGTATGAGATTCAGGTTAGTGTAGCATGAAATTCAGGTTAAGTGGTTTGAAATTCAAGCTCAATTAGTATAAAATTCAGGTTCATGTGGTATAAGATTCAGGTTTATGTGGTATGAGATTCATGTTCAATATTAGGATTTAGGATTAGGGATTTAATGTTAGGGTTTAGGGTTAGGGATTAGGGATTAAAATTAGGTTAAGATTTAGAGAATAGGGTTATGGTTATGGTTAAGAATTAGGGTTTAGGATTAAAGGGTTAGGATTAAGATTACGCTTGGGGTTAGGGATTTAATGTTAAGGTTTAAGATTAGGGATTAGAATTAGAGATTAGGGTTATGGATAGGGATAAGGATTAAGGGTATGGATTGAGGTTCGAGTTAACGATTAGAGTTAGGGTTAAGGATTAGGGTTAGGCTTTGGATTAGGCTTGGGTTTAGTGTTTTAAGGTTAGGGATTATGATTAGGGGTAGGATTAGGACTATAGATTAGGATTAGGATTAGGGTTAATACTAGGACTATGGATTAGGATTAAGGTTTAGGGTTAGGGATTAGGGTCAGAGATTAGGATTAGGGTTAAGGATTATAGATTAGGTTATGGTTTATGGATTAGGATTAGAGTTTTGGAATCAGATTATGGTTTAAGGCTGGGGATTAGGAATTAGAGATTAGATTAGGGTTAGGGTTTAGGGCTTGGGATTAGGATTAGGGTCTATGGATTGGGGTTAGGAATTAGGTTTATGGTTAGGGTTTAGAGTTAGGGTTACGGATTACGGTTAGGTTTTAGGGTTAGAGATTAAGGATTAGGCTTAGCGTTTAAAGTTAGGGGTTAGGATTTAGTGTTATAGATTAATGTTAATGTTTAGGGTTTGGGTTATTGTAGGATTTTTTAAGATGGTTTTAAAACTAAAGGGAGATAAGTTTAATTTTTAAAAAAATTAGACATTGGTTTTACTTTATAGGAGTTGCCTCTAATCAATTTTCCTTGGGTGATCGGACCACTTAAATGGTATATGAAAAGAATCAGATTTTAATCAAATATATTTGTCTCTAGATTTTATCAAATCCACCAAAACCAATTTACTTATAGATTTATTAAATATTTTAGTACCTTAATTCAATTAATTTTTAACTTCTTAAAAACATTAAGTAAATTAAATTATTTAAATAATTGGATAACTAGCCTAAAATTATAATCCACTATATTATCAATTCTACTAAATTAATTTATGGCCAAAACAACAAATAAATTTGGGAAAATTACAAAAAACCCCATGTGATTTAGCCTAACTTACACTTTGCCACCTCTATTTTCAAAAACCTATACTTGACTCCCTGTTTATTTTATAGTGTCCAACAATAATTTCTGAAATCCTAATTCAAACTATTTGATAATAATGTTCCAGTAATTTCAAGATTTTTTATATTTTTTTACATACAACCGACTTTTAAAAAATACTGATATGTATTTACAGAGAGAAAAATATATTTACAGAAAGGAAAATTTGATAATTTAAAATTTCTATAAACTATAAAAAAAATATTTAAGAAATTGAAATTATTAAAATATAACTATCGTATATTTTAAATACAGTTTCAGAAATTATGATCAAATAATGTAAAAAATAGAGAAAGTAAAGTGTAGGTTTTAAAAATAGATATGGCAAATTGTAAGTTAGGGCATACCTCAGGGGGGAATCGTAAGTTTCCCAATAAATTTTCATATATTGGTTTATTTATGATTTTTTAAAAATTTGCATATATGTTTTAAAAATTATAACTGAACATAAATTTTCATATATTACTTTAGATTATGATTTTTTAGGAATTAATTAATTGTAAATATACACATTTTTTTAAATCTTCAAATGGGTTGGCGGATACTACCCGAACTGATTACTTGTGGGGAAGATTTGAGATTATTTATTCCTAGCCCAAACCTAGTCTATTGACATCTTTATTTCGTGATAACCGTTACTAAGAAAACATGACTTAAATTAAATAACTAGAATAAATCTATAATTAAAATTAGTATTTGATGCAATTCATGACTTAAATTAAAACAAAATAAAAAACACATGAAAATGACTTTTAGAATTCTTCAACAAATATAATTACATAATTTCATTCTGTTGGCAAGTTTTACACAATTATTGGACAATTTAAATTATTTTTTTCTTAGTAAATACTATAAAAAATAACTATAAAAATATTAGAAAAACTACAATTACTAAAAGATGGGTAAAGTAAAATCTAAATTAGGATTTTAAAAATTTTAACAAATGGTATAAAAAAGCACAGGAAAGGTACATATTCATGAACCTCAGCAATGCATTTTTCGTGATTTCTGTTGCTATCCATTGATATGTTACTATTACATATTCATCCGTGATAATGGAAACCTATAAATTTATTAAAAAATAGAATACATTCTTTATGAGCTTGGCCTTCCCTTTTAAAAATTAAGAATAAGTAAATTTCATTCAAATTTATTTCTCAATAATTACCAATATCAATATTTACAAATTCCAAAGCCAACCATCGAATACAAATCTCTCATGAAAAGAAAAGAAAACATAAAAGTCACACTTGATTTGGTTCAAACTTGACCACATCATGCCACATAAAGAAACAATGCTTTTGAATGTCAACCCTGTCAAAGAAGATTAAAATGAAAATTAATACAAAAGTTTATGCTCATAGGGTAACATGGAGCATATTAAATCCATGCTGTAGAATCAAGTATAGGTTTTAGCCCCTTAGAATTGCAAAACTATCTCTCCAAATTGAACCAAATCTGCCCTTAAACCCAACTAAACAACAAAAAAAATTAGTACTTTTTTAACATGTTTTCCATTTGGTTCAAAACCATCTGGCTATCACTAAAACCATAGGTCATATTATTCAAAATAAATAGCTATCTACATACTAATTTTTAGCTAAAGATACAAAGCACAAAAAATATCATAAATTTCATAACAAGCCATAAAGATAGAGTCACTGATATGAATTTCAAAACAACCATAGTTCAGTCATGGAAGTTTATAAAATCACCCAAATCTTCAAATCATAATCTATCAAATGCTGACAAAACTAGACATATGTAGGCATATTCAATCAAAGTCTCAACTTTAAACATGCACTGCATGATTCATAGTGGAATTTACCTCTAAGCAGTTTATACAGGCTGCTGCCCAAAATTTCAGACATAGTTATCTACTTAATAAAATCCGATAAAACACATGGATGTCCAATCCATAATATGAAAATATGCACATAAACTAGACACATACATGAACTCTAATACAAGATTTCAACTAAAAAATTTAAGTACATACATAAATCTTGTAATCATGCCCTTCAGCTGGGAACACATAACCAATTTCCAAATATACTAGTATTCACTAAAGCAATTATATAAAATCATAGAAACATCTAAATTGTGTTCTATAAAATTAGAGATATGTTAGACAAACATAGTTATCAGTACACAAAATTTCATCATAGCCTACAATTTGTCATGGATTTTGTAACAATCCATAAAGACAAAGATTACTAGTACGAATTTTAGGCAAACTACAGTTCAGTCAGAAACCTCTATAAAATCAACAAAAAATCCAAATCCAAATCCGTAAAATTGTGGATAAACTATAGACATAGCCATATTATCACATAAATTGGCACATCCGGAAACACAACATACAAGTTATGGTACATTTTCTAAGTGCACCGATCAACAAAACCAATAACCAGAACACATGTTCTTGTTCAGGCTGAGGAGAATCAGCAGCCAATTGCCCAAAATCCTATTCCACCTAATTTTCAACATACGCCCAAATTATTAATAATGTCAGAGAAAGATCCGGGCATGGAGCTACTCAAAATATTGAATACTTACTCAAAAGACCCAAAATCAAAGTTCCTAGTCTATAATGCTTGTGAGAGCAAATGTCTCATCTATAATGCAAAAAATCAAAAGCATTAGTTAGTCCAAATAACATGAACAAGCTATCAGCTTTGACAATTTTCTGACCATTATCTTTAGGATTAGGGTTTAAGTCACTGGATCTTCCTTTCTTGCTCTTCCAATTGCTTTTTCGTTTGCTCTCGCATCACCTCTCCTGGATTCAATCAACTTCTGCTTCCCCTCTTCAGTCAAACTAGCCAGCTTCTCCTTCCATTCCCTCTACTTCCCTCATCTTCCGCTATTTGATTAAAGCCTTCTTCTTTGCTTCATGGTGTCGAAATGCTGCTGCTTGCAATCGAGAGTTTGATGTTTAGATGCCCTTCTTATGTGCCTTCTTCATGGTTATTCCTTTTAGGCAGTTGGGAATGTTGCTTCTTGCGTAGGGAAGAGAATAGCAAGAACTAAAATGTAGTAACACAGGTCCATACACACCCAATGCAACAGGGCTTCCTTTAAACCATAGTATGCTTTCTTGTCTATTTCTTTCCTCCAAAGAGGGGGCACGCCATATGAAAGTATTCAGAAAGTTTTTTTTACATTATATTAAGTGCTTAGAGTTTAAGGCTATCAATTAGGCTGAGAGTTACATTTAGGATTTTTTTGTATATAATATTTTTTTAAACTCACATATTTGAGGAGCCTTACTTGGAGGATTCAAAACATATGTATTTTGAAAAAACTATTGGTAGTTTTTGCATAGTTATTAGATAGTTTAAATTATTTTTTCTTCAGAATAAATATAAAAAATGACTTAAAAAATGTACTATAAAAATAAAATTACTAGAAGATGGATAAGGTAAAATAGGTAGCCAAATATTCAACCATATATTCTTTATAAAACAACCAAATGGGTTGCCAAATACAAATAGAAAACCTAAATCTAAGCTAACAAAATTGAAAACCAGAACCATGCCTCAGCTCCATTGGACAAAAACCTGCAAGAAATATTGACCATTTTCAATTTGTCATGGTACCAAAAAAGATCTAGGAGTCAAAATCTGACTAGTAAGTAAACTACCTATAACTTCTAAGATTAGAGAAAAAAAACAACAAACAACCAACCATTTACATCCATCACCCTTGGCCAAGAACACCTTAAAATCACAACACCTAGTAGGAACAATAGCGCAGTCCTACTTAATATAATCCAATAAAATGCAAGGATGTCCATCCATAAGATAAAAATATGCACATGAGCTAGACACATACATGAAGTGCCTGTTTGGGAAACGCGTTTCCCTTGTAAAACGCTGGTTAAACGCTGACTGGCAAAAGTTTCGGTGTTTGGTTTCCGTTCAATCGAAAAACCAGGAAATGCTAAACTTTTGCCGCCGAAGAGATTGGACCGCTAGACACAAAAAGCTCCCTACCCCCAATATTTAACCTGAGCTTCTAGCGTTTGACAGCAAAATTGTTAATTATACCCCAAGAAGCGCGAAAGAATCAGCGGATTTGGCGCCACAATCACAGTATTGAAGAGGAGATATAGACGAAATTTACAGAGAACACAATAATTCATCTGAACAGAGCAATCGATGGACGAAGTCGAATCAATGCCTATGAGTGTTTGTTTCTTGTTTCTTGTTTCTTATTTCTTGTTGTAGTGATTGTATCGAATGATCGTGTGTCTCCTATTCTGTATATGCATAAAACTAATTTTTTTTTCAGTGTTTGTTTCTTGTTTCTTGTTCTAGCTTTTATGCATAAAATTGTGTTTGTTTCTTGTTTCTTGTCTAGCTTTTATGCATAAACAGATTGTCATAGGCATAAGAGGAAGCCTTTTCCACAAACAAAGCAACAATCGTTTCCTTTGTTACAACCCTGCACACACACAGAGCAACAAGCAAAACAGGCACAAGAGAAAGCCTTTTCGACAAGCCAATCTGTCAATAATCAAACAAGAGTAAATGTTAAAATTTAGTAATTCAAGAACATAATATCTGAATTGTTTTATGCCCTCCATACGCTGAGAATCAAGAAGCCGTTCGTTAAGAACAGCAGCTTGGTAATCATTTTACATTATCCTGTCCTTGTTCCTGATACATGGAATCATGATTGGTTTTCCTGAAGCCCTTAGCTTTAATATATAGACGTTAGCTTTAATATATTCCTAGTGAAGATACTGATTCTAAACTTAATTTACTATCATATCTTGTGGATAAAAGTCACCTATATTAAATCCAGAGTAAAATAACCATCAGTGCCACTGTGTTCATTTGCTCTGATTTTAATAAGTAGTGGCGTTAGATGCACTACAGAGTTTGTTCTTTCTTTTGTTTCTTATTCTACGCTGCTGTATGTGTCTCTCTTGTCTTATATGTCTGTATGATGTGCTTAAAGAATCCTTTTGTTGGTTTTGCTGGGATCAACATGTTTGGTTGCAAGCTTGTTAAAAAACTGAGCCCTAAGCTAAATTTCATGAATTAAGATTAAGTGTCTAGGTCAGTTTTGATTAACGAATTAAAGCTGAACTTCAACATGCAAGGAGGCCTAACTAACATCTTAGAATCGTAAGCTAGTGGATGAGTTCAGTTGCCTTACATACTAATAGATAAAATTTACTTGAGTTGCTTATGTTTTTGGTTTGTAAAATTTTTTTCTTTTTGCTCTATCAGGCCTCAGGCACAGGCTAGTATGAAATTAAGTTCATCACAAATGCAATTAGGATACACACACAAACATGCTCTCTAACTATCCGCCATTTCCTGCTGAATTCCAAGGCTCATACCTTCTAAGTTAGATATCAATCTCTCTAGCTCACCCTTCTCTTGCTCAGGAACGACACTAATATAAGTGTAAACAGCCGAAAGCGAAGGTGAATCAGAATTAGATGTCATTGAAGAAAATTCCAAAGACCCTTCCGCAGAATCTTTTCATAGAGTACCCTTGGGCTTGAGCGTATCAACCGTGAATCTTCTCTTTGAAATCCGTTCATACCACCATGACTACAATGATATTACATATTTATTCTAGTAAATGCTCTTAAACAAGCTACAGGTGTAATGCATCTGTTCTCATCCAGTAGGCTTATAAGAATGAATTCAAACTAAAACCAGGAAAAATTACCAGCATGACTTTCTGATCAGGATCTGAGAACGAAAGAGTTAAATCTTCATCCCACTAGGATTCACATCTTTCTTCTTCACACGAGTCTTCAGCTTCTGCATTAAAAGTTGGATGTTTATTAGACAAAAGGAAATTAAGATAAACAAAACCAATAATGGGTCACAGCCACAAAACTAGTCACACTGCCAGCTAGCTACATTATGTATGCGCTACGCATTGATTATTATGGACTAAGTTGTTAATCAAAGCTTTGGTTCATCCCTATGTTTGGCATAATGAGATACTTCCTTTGTCCTATAAGAGGGACACTTTAAAAATTTTGTATCCCAAAACGAACGGAACTTACATATATTCATCTTATGATATTCATACATTAACCAGAACACATTACTCAGCATAAACGCATATGTAATAAGGAGTGGAATGGAAACTTGCACTAAAGACAGTGATATGGCACAATATCCTCACATTTTCCGAAAATGAGGAAATTAGCACTGTTAACTTCTAACAGAATTTTATCATGTTCCTTGCTAAAACCCAGAGACTTGAAAACCTGAATTGATCCTGTTTTCTATGAAACTATGGAAACTAACAAATTGCAGGTGCAAGAAGGTTGCAGCAGAAATATTTGAATTAGTATGTGCATATGATATGCTTTTTAGGTAAGTTAACTAAGCTGAAAGTAACCGAAGTATACATTTCAATAAAAAATAAATTTGTGGCTGAACCTAAAACCTTTTTAGGAGTTTTGTTTGCTTACTTGGCTATGCAAAACCAATCTTAAGTTTTAGTGTTTAGTTTCTAAATTTACTTGATTGAAAGTATACTTGCATAAATTTTTTTTTATTTTAGATGGAGAATCATAACTCTCAGACCAGTAACAAACATGTTGGCGGAAGAGCACAGTGGGAACCTGCAAATGTCATTATATTTTGTGACATATGCAAGAAGGAACTTGATGATGGTAATAGGCAAGGTGTTGGCCTAAAAAAATTTTCATGGAAGACCATAGCAAGCAAGTTAAAAAATAATACAGGGTTGTGTTATAGTGGTCCCCAAATGAGACATAAGTGGGATCAACTAAAAAAGGATTTGAAGAATTGGATGACACTTAAGAGACTTGCCACAGGGTTAGGATGGAACTCACGTATAGGCACAGTTGATGCTTCTGATGACTGGTGGGACAAGAATATAAAAGTGTGTTTGAAAAAAAAATTATCTTAGATTTATTTTAAAAAATATATAAGTACCATTACATATGATACATATCTTCTGATTTTTTTTTAATCGTTGTATGTAGTCTAATCCAGAAATTGCCAAGTTTCGAATAAATGGCATAGATCCTGAGATAGTAGAGAAGTTAGATGCACTATTTTTGGGTGCAGTTGCTAAGGGTGATGATATGTGGGCTCCATCAGGTGGGCGTCCCCCCCAAAGATTTTTCCAGACTTCATCGGCCCAAAAGTCTTGCTTAGCAGATACAAGCAATGCTCCTACTGGTTTTGAAGAACTTCCTGTTGATTCGAACATCCCAAATGGGAATATGTCCATTGAAAATGAGGATGTTGAAGGGATTAATTATGATTTAGATGTAGATGAGAATCCAGTGAGGAAAAGAAATAACAAGTTACCTTCTACACAAAAAAAGAAGCAATTGTGTACCAAACCAAAAGGAGGAGTTTCAATGTTGTCAGCAAAAATAGATGACATTAAGGAAGGCATTGAAAATCACAAGAATGCCATCATGGCAAGAATCAACAAGCTGCCTCCTACAATTTCTGATGCAGTTAAGGTTTTGATCTCCATGGAGGATGATGTACCACCATGTAGCTCACTTTATCAATTCGCAACTAAGCTTCTATTAAACAAAGAGAAGCATGAAATGTTTATGGCACTCAAAAGCTACTCTACAAGGCTCTGGTACTTGAAAGCTGAAGAAAGCGAGGCAGAAGCAAATGAAGCACGCACTTTTAGTAGTCTATTAGGAAATAACCAATTCAATTTTGATTCTTAGGTTGTTGCTACGTTTAGGTTGTTGCTAGGTTTATATTTTACTTTGTGGGCCCTATTATGCTAATTTAGTTTTCTTTTGAGGAGTAATTTAGGTTTATAGTTACTAGTTTTATGTTTTCAAACGTACCTGGTTAGCTATATAAACTTTTTATAGAATTTCACTATATTTGATGGCTGGAACTTTTTGATATTGTTAGTGAACATATTTACTATAAAGTGCAGGATATTTAAATTGTTGATTCTATCAATGGGTAACAATTGATGCTTTGAACTTACAGGAAATTTTCACATTTGATCCAAATTCTGATTCAGATGAAATGGACAGTGATGCAAAAAAGTTGCATGACATAATGGTAGAATACATAAAGTGGACTCACTTGACAAGTTTGGCCTTGTAGCATATTGATGACTATTATCGAAAGTATATTCTCAAGAAACCATGCATGACTTTTTTACAAATAGGTATGCAATTCATAGTTCTTCAACCTGTAAGAAACAAAGGCACTCTAGCTACAAATGCTAAATTTTATTCTCTGCACCTGACTGATTTTTAAACTTAATAATATGGTGTTTTTCACAGGTGAGCTATGGGTAAGAGAGCTATTGAATGGTCATGATGGACGGTTTTATAGGGCATTTAGGATGTCAAAAGATATATTCCTAAGTTTACTTTATACTTTGGAGAATAAGCATGGATTGCGTGGTTCATTTAACATGTCCACTACGGAAGCACTTGCATTGTTTTTATATATATTAGGACATGGAGATTCAAATCGAGAAATTCAAGAGCGTTTTCAAATATCAGGAGAAACAATTAGTAGGTACTTCAATATAGTATTAGAAAGTGTCATTGGCATGTCTTCTGATGTAATTCAACCTTGTGACCATGAATTTAAAGATACACCAGAACAGATTAGAAGGGATCATAGATATATGCCTCATTTTAAGGTAAATAAACTTTGCTTAGTTACCACAGTGTAAGCAAAATCATTTAGTTTCACTCATATAATAAATAACCATTTCTCACAAGTATGTATGTCTTCTTTTATGCTTTTGAATGTTATAGGATTATATAGGTGCTATTGATGGCACACATATCCCAGCCTGTATCCCGGTTGTAGATCAAATACCGTATATTGGACGGAAAGGTGTGCCAACACAAAATGTGATAGCAGTATGCGATTTCAATATGTGTTTTACTTTTGCTTTTGCTGGCTGGGAAGAATCAGCTCATGATGCAAATGTGTTTTATAAGGCTTTACGTCAAGATCAATGGAATTTTCCTCACCTTCCACCTGGTACGTAAATATTCAATTCTCTTTTTTGTTAGCATAAATAACATTTCTTGTTAATTAATCAAACTTGCACAGGTAAATATTATTTAGTGGATGTGGGGTACCCTCAAATTCCAGGTTACTTAAGACCTTATAAAGGGGAGAGGTATCACTTATCTGATTTTCATCAAGGAAGACCGGTATCCAAAAAAGAAGAGATATTCAACAAAGCTCATTCATCTTTACGAAATGTGATTGAAAGAGCTTTTGAAGTGCTGAAAAATAAATGGGCTATGTTATGAATTATGACAAATTATCCTTTTCCCAAGCAGGTTTTGATAGTAATCACAGCCATGACTTTGCATAATTATATACGAAGGCATGCTGGGAGTAAAGATTTTGATTTTTACAAGTTTGAACATGAAGATGATGATTTAGAAGAAGATACAGATGATGATGATGATGAGAGTTCTGAAAACGATGGAAGAAACACCAATGAGTCAGAGATGAAAAAGCTCAAGGAGAAAATAAGTGAAAGTCTACTGAGATCTAGTTGGCATGTATAGATCTTTTTTTTTTTTTGTGGAATAAAGTTTACATTTTCGGGAGTTGGAGCTCATTTTTTGTCTTGTCATTATATATTTCATTATGGTATGAAGTTGAGTGGCTTTGAAGCTGCTTCACATTTATAATGGTGAAATGACTTCTGAACCTTTTTATGCTGAAAGTTTAAGGTATAGATTTTTTTTTTTGCCAATATTGGTTAACTTTTCAGGTATTAAACATTTATGAGAGATTAAATGATAAAAAAGAAATATGATCATAATATTGCAAGAAAAAATGTCAATTCAAAGTACATAATTCTAGCAATGTGATAGACATCAAAGCCATGTTATAGACATTACTTAACCAGGAGGCAAAGCCACACAAAAGGAGAATTTTTGAAGCAAGTTAAATTAGGGCTTTTAGTAAATTTGTCACATAATAGCTTTTACTTAAAGCTAATTTACCAAACACTAAAAATTTTTCATGCTAACAGCTAACTCTAATACTAACAGCTAACAGCTAACGCTAACCTCTAACTCTAATCTCTAACGCTAAACTCTGACGTTATTGCCAAACAGGCACGAACTCTGATACACAATTTCAATACAAAAACCATAGTACATAAATTACCATAAATCTCCTAATCAAGCATTCAACAAACATACAAAATGAGTTTCTAGATAGACTAGTATCCACTAAAATAATTATATAAAATCATAGAAACATCTAAATTGCATTCTATAAAATTAGGGACATACTAGACATATGTAGCTATCATTACACAAAATTTCATCAGTAGATACAGAACATACAATTTATCATGGATTTTTATACATAGAGGATTACTGGTACGAATTTCAGACAAACAACAGTTTAGTAAAAAACCTATATAAAATAAATAAATAAAAAACTCAAAATCCAAATCTATAAAATTGTGGATAAACTAGAGACATAGGCCAATCACTACATAAGTTGGTACATTTAGAAGCACAACACACGAATTATGGTGCATTTTCTAAGTGCACTAAGCAATAGAACCAATCAACAGAATATAACTTCCAGCAATGAAGCAATGTAACTTCAAATTTTTTACATCAATACACGAGGAATGTATGAGGTTTCACTTATAATGATTTAAAGCCTTAAACCTCACTTTGCTACCCTTAATTAATTATGCTCCAAATTCACACCCCGCTACTGCCGAGCAGCTTAGTGGCAGTAGTGACTTTGCTGCATAATTATATAAAACCATAGAAACACCTAAACTACATTATGTAAAATCAGGGACACAACAAACACACATAGTTATCAGTATATAAAAATTGATCAGTAGATACATAGCATTCAATTTATTATGGATTTTGTAACAATCCACAGAGACAGGATTGCTAGTACATATTCCAGGCAAACTACAGTTCAGTAAAAAATCTCTATAAAATCAACCAAAAATCCAAATCCAAATCCGTAAAATTGTGGATAAACTTGAGAAGTAGGCCTATCATCACATAAATTGGCACATCCATTAGCACAACATATAAATTATGGTACATTTTCTTAGTGCACTGATCAATAGAAATCCTATTGCCTTTCATGTGAATTGAAGTGGAGAAACAAGAGTTCCTAACCAGTTAGCGATGACGACGGAAGCAGAAAGTGATCCATGGACAATTGAAAGAGAATTTCAAACGTAAATAATTTAAAAGGTGGAGTTGAAGAGTGAACAAGTACCGTAACGAGATTGCTGAAGCCAAGCGAGAGGGCGATATCAAAGCTTGCAGATGACACGATCCATGGAAAAAGCGGTACAGAAGACGCCTTAGCTGGGTCCACACATGAAGCACCGCACAATTTCCTTCACCGTGATCGTCGCTTGTCTTCTCTCTGAAACAACACCACAAAATCACAATCTCTTATTTCTCTCAACAGCCGAACAGATCCAGGGATGCTTGCTACAGATGTGCAGATGATGCCTTAATGACTTTCGGCCTCCCCAAACCTTCGCCTTTACTCAAGAACAACAGACAATACCAAAATCCAATTCAACTGGTTGTCAGCAGAGAAGATGCTCGAGGCAAGAGAATATGCTTTTCTGCACTTCACAAACCCTAACCCCGAATGGATCTCCAGAAGCGGCCCGATTCCATGAGGAGGTGACTGCTGAAATCTCCAAAATCGGCCGGAGTTGGTGATGCTGACACACCCACATCTCAGCTTCGGTCTTCATTCGAGGAAATCATACTTTCTCACAGAAACCCCTTTCTGCGTGCACTTCTCCCTTGGACTCGATTTCCTTTTTTGAATGAGTAACTGGCCTTAATCGGTTGTCTCTCTTTCAACTAGCCTAGTTTGGGCCCAGATGATAAAATAGCAAACCCAAGTCCCTATTTCGCCAATAAAGAAAAATATAAGTATGAACTACTATTTAAGCAAAGATTTGCTTTTTTGATCGGACGGTAGATAATGCGGGTGCAGCGATATAGGAGCTGTATTTTAGAACGCTCCCTACAAGATGAGATGATAGAGAAGGAAAAAGAAAAAAAATTTGGCAAATGGGGAAAAAAAGCCACTCAGGTTAGTGAAATTGGCAGATCGACCACCATTGCTTTTTTACAGTTAGATCAACCATTAATGTTATGTTGTCGGTGTAATTTGGCCACTGGAGTGATGGTTGCCGGGTTGGACATGGATGTGGCAAATGAAAGCGACATGGCGAGCATATGTGGAGAATGATAGGGCACATATTATCCTAATTTAGCTCCTAAATTTTTGTCTAATACTACAAATCTCCTTAAATCTTTGTTTCTTCTCTCTTCCACTATCCTCTTCGGCTCTTCCTCATTTTCCAACTTATCCTAACAAAGGCACATTTTCCTCTTATTCTTCTTCTTCTTCTTCTTTTTCGTAGGGCTGGAGCGTCTTTGCTTTGATTAATCATTTTTTCATTTGCATTTCTGGTTTTGTTAGAGAATTATAGGCTTTGATCAATCATTTTTTCATTTGAATTTGAGTTCGAATTTGATCAATTCTTTTATTCTTTACATCAAAACCTAAATTACCTTAAACCAGAAAGTCTCCTTACTTTTAAGGATATCATTGCTGAGCACTACCTCACCCCAGGCAAGCCTTGTAGATTGCCACAAATCCATGATGAAGGCAGCGAAAAATGTGCCCAACAACAAAATCGCACCAAACCCAATTTAGTAATGTACCTGCCCACAAAATCTGAAGCTATAATGGAATTAGAAGATTATCTGGTAGCAGAGGAATCAGGTCTGAAAAACGGGGTTCATTAACTTGCTGGGCCTAGGCATCATTCCGAACCTTCCTCCTAGCAGGGGCAACTGAGGCTCTCGGCAAAGATGGGCCTATGGTTGATCTCGTTTCGGCTTCTAAGTTGTTAGCATCTAATGATTCATCATGGCTTAAGGACATCTCACTTCCCATATGGGCCTCTCTGCTTCCAAGCAAACTTCATCACGAGGAGATTCATGTTCAATGGCTCATTTATGAGGCAGACCTATATGGGTTAACCATGTCGACTTAAAAGGTGCTCCTGCGATCAATTTTTGCTTTTTGGGAGATTGAAATATGGGAGACAAGAGTAGAGGCATGGCTGACCTTGGACAAGCTGGTCATGGCGATATTTGAAGGTAACCAAACAACTACTAGCTTTTGCATCTTTAGATCCAAGTCCTCTGGTCTTGGGAGCCTATATGAAGTTAGCCCAAAATCAAACATGTCCCCTACAGTCGACAGGTTATTGGTGGTCGCCATTGCCTACCAATTGACATTGTTATGGGTTCCAATTGGCTAAGGTTCCAATCACCGTCGGGGGAGTGAGGAGGAAGGCAAGGTCTAGGGGTGGGGTGGGGGTAGGGTTTCAGTTTTTTTTTCTTCCTTTCCACATTATTATCAGCACTCAATTATTGTGCTACCGTGGCAAATCTCACATGCTAGCATGCCACGGTGGCATTTTCCATCCGCATTAACAGTTTCCATCCACGGAAGACCCAAAAATACACTTAAACAAGGCTAGGGACATCCTATGCAAAAAATGCAGATTAGGGTAAAAAATGGTACAACAATAAAATGTTAGAGGCCACGAATGCAATTTATTCCTAGGTAGTAGATGATACTCTAATTAACTGTATTCTCAAAGATTTTTGGGCGTGAAAAAATGATGCACGAACTCACTTTTGCGTCAATTGGTGAGTTCAAAGCACGAGGATGTTTAATGATCAAGATTACAAGGTAATTGTAATTATTTTGATTATTTAACAATGAGTTTCTCTTTTTCCTCACTTGCCATGCACTTGTCTGCATAGTTAAGTCATAATTCTTTAATTTTGTCACGGATTTTCAATAAAATCTGTAATATTTTAAGCTGGTCTCATTAAGTAATTCCCTAGCTAATACGTATAAAAGGAGATTATCTAAAAAAACAAAAACAAAAAAACAATTCAAAAAGAGGGCAGCAAATTGAACCGTGAATCCCAATTACAAGATTGAAACTTTTACCAATAAACTAAATCTTCAGTTATTATCAAAATCGAAAATAAACGAATTAGAACCAGAACTTGCTAATGCTATAGAAGCAGTGAATGGAAAATGTAGACGGGAAAATGAGTAGATTGATAAGTAATAGGTATAGCAATGCGATACTAAGAATAAGAACAGGACAGTTAAGAAATAGGGAGGTTCTGCTTTGTTCTTCCCTTCCCTGTCTTGAACGGATGGGGCCCTTTCCTTGTTTGTTTCTCTGTATTCTTTTTTTATTCCTTTCTACTCTTCCTGCTTTATAACAACATATCCACATCATCCAGAACGAAACAAGAACAATTTTTACAGATGCACCAGACCTGCCCAAACGGATGATAACTTCAGGTGCTAGGCTGCAACTTGATGGAAAAGCAACAAGATGCCAAGAATTGTACACAATTCTATCATGCTCTGCACTTCTCTGGCCCAGCTGAAACTGGATTGTCATTGAGCGATGGCATCTCTTGAGCCACTAACTCGAGAGAGACACGATCTATGCTCAGACCCGGTATTGGCTCTCTGGTTGCCTGAAAGGCGATTACTTGCTCGATTTTCGCCTGGCCCAGCAGTAGAGCTCTGCCTGATGCTTGATGCTGCAACAGCCCTCCTAGACGAGCTGCTAGGCCGAGTGGAAGAACTGTGGCCTCTGCTGGAGTCATTTTCCTATATGATAAAGCTCTATGGATCAGCCAGACAAGCATATGCATATACTGCTCAATGCTTCACGTATCTTCAGCCTCCGTATTTGTAATTCACAGAAGAATACATGGGAAATCTAAGCCATATTCTCCATTTTTGTAGATTTTTCTATTTTAAGGAATATTGAGTCTTTTTTTACTCTAACAGCTTCCTCATCTTATTTTCTAAAATATAAAATGAGATGAACGAAAAAAGTTGATTTTCTATATATGCAAAAACTCTAAAAATTGCATTAAAAATAAGAGAAATATAAGTAGAAAATGCATGATTTACTTCTATTCTCTACTTTATTACATTGCAATTTGAATTTACTTTAAATACATAATATTTAATTGTTATATAAAAAATGCAAGATTCTACAAAATAGAAAAATTGTTAGAGTTAGATAAAAAGAAATTATGAAGATTTTAATTTCTACTTCCATATTTTATCGAAGTTATGGAGAAATTGTTGAAGACAGTCTAAAGTTAGTTTTCAACACATCAACTTGCTTTTTGTTCTTTGGGAAACTTATAAAAACCTCCTATAGTTTAACTTAATCTACACTTTACCTCCCTTATTTTCAAAAACCTACATTTTGCTACTACTTTTTCTACATTGTCTAATAGTAATTTCTGAACCCTAATTTAAATTGTACAATAGTCATTTTTTAATAATTTCAATCTCTCCAATATTTATTTAGAGTTAATAGACATTTAAGTTATCCATTTTCCATCTCTTCAAATGCAAATCAATATTTCTTAAGTATTAATTAACTATGAAAAATGTCAAAAAAATTGATATTATTAAAATATAGCTATCAGACAATTTAAATTAAGGTTTTAGAAGTTGTTGTTAGAACTCGGAACGCGTAAATGATATAGGGGTGAAGTGTAGGTTTTTTAAAATAGAGAGAGCAAAGCGTAAGTTAAGCCAAATCACAAAGGGGTTTTCTGAATTTTCCCTTTTTATTTTTCACTCCACTACCTACGAGTGAACTTTTCTGTTTGAAATACCACCGGTGAAGGGAAAGTCAGCAAGTTGGGAATTAGATGTTTATTTATTTTCGATTCAGGTTTTACAAAGTCAAAACAGAAAACAAAGCTGAGCAGGTGCATAAATGCAACAGATATTTTGCACTTGTCACCTACCACGTCCCTAGATGATGCTTCCTTCTCTGATTCCTTCTGCTTCCGCTTGTCAAGCTGCTGACCAGATCCAAAAGAATTTGTCCTATTATGTCCTTCTACTGCACCTGAAAATCTCTCGCGAATTCCCTGTCCTGCTTGGCAGTTTGTCAAATATTTTAACAAAGACAAGATCAATGCCATCCTTAAATCAGTGTACCCAAAAAAAGAGATTAAACCTGACGGCTTCTCAGATCTTTCAGCAGATGTCCCTGTATTTAAACCATGCTTCAGGCCAGGCAGCTGAAAACATAAGCACGAAAACGATATAAGATACTGGAACATAAAAGAAACATACAGCTCCCTTCTTAAAACTACTGACCCGCTGTTTGGAACTATTACTGAACTGGGGATACTTGAGGATCGTCCAGTCAAATACATAGTCAAACTGGTAACCTGCCAAGCATATAGACATGTCATGACAAGAAGCAAGTGTGGTAGTTGGTACTTTCTGAAGCCTAAACAAAAAGAAGGCTGGTTTCATTAATATGAGAAGAACATGCTCTACATTTTGGAGGAAACATCAGATGCAGGAAATGAAATCATAACTGTGCCAGCAGCCAAGCAGATTATCATAGTATTGTGAAGCAATGATGATGGTTTTCAAAACGAGTTTAACTAGCACATACAACGGCATAAGGGGTAAGTGAGTCCGTTTATTTCGGTATACATCAGCTGAAGTACCTTCATTTAGCTCCCAGAGAGAGCCCAGATTATTTAACTAATAGGTAGGGATATTAATGACTAGCGATTTTTCAAGAAAGCTCCTCATGAACTGCATCTACCAAAAACAATGCAAATATTCAAAACTGGAAAAAAGAAAATGAATTCCCTTACAAAAAAGATACCTTCTCGAATAAATAAGTCTCGAAAAATCCTTTTCAAGTATGAGTAGTCTGGTTTGTCTTCGAAGCGTAGTGATCGACAATAATGAAAGTAAGATACAAACTCTGATGGATATGACTTGCAGAGTACCTGACAAAAATTTGGGAGAAATAAGCAAATCATCAAGCCAAAACCATATACTGAGGAAAATGGGTCCATACACACGGCCATTCTAATCAGAATGTAAGTAAAGCATGCTAAACACAAGGATCGAGTTTATGACACCTCAACAGGAGTAAGCATTTTCTTTTCACTGATTTTATCATACTTCTGCTTTTTGTTCCCAGCTTTTAGGCCTTGCCAAGGCAGGCTGTAGGTAATACACAGAGTCAGCCAAAAGAGACAGGCTTAATATGTTCATATCTATGAAATTGAATATATTTTGAGGACATGTCACTTTTGTGATCACAACCTTCCCCGTAGGAAGTACATCAGCAAATAACCAAGAGATTCCAGATCATCTCTTCGGCTTTGCTCTGCAGTAAAATCGAGCAATAATTAGGTCTCAAGTTGCAGATGGCTAGTGCTGCAAAATAAGCATAACATAAAATCAGAATGGTACTTTACCCACCAACTCCAAGGTGAGTGTTAACGCTGGCATATCGAGCTGTCCCTGTGAGGTTCTTGTTCTCTCTGCAAAAGTCCATATAAGCCAAATGATAAGAGAGAAGCACATAAATTAATCTTATGTAAATGAAAAATACAAGAAAAAGGTGGCATTAAATAGCATCAAGTGGATAAAATCAAAATAGATTAATAATTGTTAAAAACCATATAGTATATGCAGTCTCGACTACATGCTTTAAAAAACAAGTCTAATGGCTGGTAAATTACTATTCATAACAATGTTAGGCAACTCATAAGTGCCTCCTATACTCTAAGTTACATTCCCACGGCTTACTACTGCAGCATATTCAGAAATTTCACAGAAACACGGACAAACAGAGAAGTATTGCCATTGGAAGTACTAACAATACCTAGGAGATCCAGGCATGTTCTGCCATGTTGAAAACTTGCAACAATAAAAAACCTTACCTGTAGGGGATATGTTTATGAGTTTGAAGATCCCTATACTTTTTTGCAAGGCCATAATCAATTATGTAGACCTGCCATCAAAACATACTGTAGTCAATAGGCCACACCCCTGCCACAATGAAATTGAGATTTCATACCATGGATCAATTTTATTTTAGGAGGCTCGACTTTACTTAAAGGGGAAAGGTATGAATTCTGTAGTAACAATAATATTCTGTTTAGTAAATGTTAAGCCTACATTAGAATAACTGGCATTGCCGAGTGTCTGGGCTAATAGAACTTGACCTCTATGTTTTACATATCCTTCAATGTCAAAAGTGTTCGGTAGAGCCTGGGATATCTGACAAGTGAAAGTACAGTATGCACATCAAGAGTTCATATACCTGGTTTGCTTTACGTCCCAGTCCCATTAAAAAATTGTCTGGTTTTAAATCACGGTGAAGGAAACCTCTTGAGTGCATGTATTCAATCCTGTTAATCTAAGATTTACAGAAAATGAAGTGACATCAGGAAAGGTCCCAATTAACCTACACAAACAATTTCTGTGCAAGGGAATAGAACATACCAACTGATCAGCAAGCATTAGCACTGTTTTCAAAGAGAACTTTCTATTGCAGTAATTGAACAAATCCTCTAGACTTGGTCCCAGAAGCTCAATAACCATAACATTGTATTCACCCTCAACTCCGAACCAGTAAAGTTGCGGAATGCCGGCTTCATACAAACACAGGAGGAATACAGGTAATAAGAAAATTGATTTCACTTACTTTGAAATAAAAAATGTTTGACTAAACTGTAAACTGTTGGAGCCAACATTGATGAATAAAAGAAATCCTTACTTCCACCTTGAAGAAGCATGTACAACTTTGACTCGTAGTGAAGCTGAGGATGCCTTGTCTTCACGGATTCCTTAAGATAAAAAAACCAAAATAATAAGGCCCTATCACTATCAGGCAGGGCATACGAGATTAGGATTTTTATGAAGGAAGCGATAAATATATGGTGGGGGACCAAAATTCTTTTCGGTGTTCATCATGGAAAATTTAATAAAAGGTGCCATGTTTCTTAATCCTTCAAGATGTCACCAGGAAACTATGTGCAACTGGAAAATGTCAAATGACATTTGGGCGTCATTTGATTCAGTTTATAAGATATAACTACTATTTGATCACAGAATATCAAGACTTTATTTGTTTATAGCGCAAGAACCAGCAACAATAGGCAGACATGGTTAGGATTACAAGCACGGTGTCCTAACCACTTGCTATATATGAACCTGCCAACAGCAGAAAGGAGGCATAGACTTGAAAAATATGTATGTTCCTGTCTTTTCTATCAGAAAGATTATACGCAGATTAATTATTCGCTAATCACTTGCATTCCAGCTCCTGGAATGATTGGAGATCATGCATATTCACTCACAATGCCAGTTCACCATAATTACTCCTCGTTGAGTTCACAAAATCTTAACCAAGATGGCCCGACTAATTAATTGATGCACAACAACCCGACAGCAAAGCTAGTAGAACATCCAGACTATCATTTAAGAATTAAACCTTTGAAATAAGGAAAAACGAAGGCACTATGATCATTTATTTATTTATATTTGAATAAAAAGAACCATATGTACCAGCTTGATAGCAACTTCTTCCCCCGTCTGAATATTGACCCCTGTTTCATAAAAAGAAAAATTAGAAGAAAAAAAAAACAGGGCGAACAACACCACAATTATTTGAAGCCATCTGATTTTGAAATTTCCACCTATAAAATACAGAAACTCACCAAGAAACAACTCTCCAAAGGATCCAGCACCAATCTTTCGACCCATTTTGAATTTTCCACCAACGACGCGATCCGTGGCTGCCATATTTTGATTCAGAATGGTTACTCAATCTCAAAGATCAATCAAAATTGCGGCCAAGAATAAGCGCAGGAGCAGGAAAATCCAGAAGCAGTTTCAGAACAATGCCGGTCCCATCAAAAGAACGTGGAGAGATGAAGAAAGGGGTGGCGGGAAGGGAAGAGAAAGAGGGGGAGAAGGAAGAAATAATCAGACGGAAGGTTTTTTTTTTTTTTTTCGTTTTTCCTTTCCCCTGAGAACAATGAACGAATCCTCTTGCTTTTCTCCGTCTACTTCACGAATTTGCTTGTTTCGCCTCTATTTTCGGCCCTTTGGCGGGCTCCTCTTCTCGCTCTGGTCTCTTCCCGTTCCCTCGTTGGTCCGTTGGCGGAAATTACATTTTTAAGTATTATTTTTGCGGCAGAAATATCAAATTTGTCACTAATGTTTTGGGTGAGGAGCAAATATAACACTATAGTTTTTTTTGCCCAACATTCAACTAATATTTTAAAATAGGTCAAATATGCCACTGCCAATTAGAAAATAACAGAAAATGGTAAAAATAGCAGGTTTTGAAATCTTGAGGTTATTATGCATCTTTTAAAAAATATTATGACCTTTAAGATTTTTGTCAAAAAAGGGTTTGATCTTTGCCATCAGTGCTCTAGCTCTATTTCTGTCTCCGTTACTAACGCCCTAACCCCATCGCCGCCTTCCCTCTGTCTCTGCTGTCTAATTTTCTCATCAGTATTCGAGAGAGAGAGAAACAGAGTTTAATTACAAAAAGTATTTAAAGTTTGTTAAAACTTGTTATGTTTAATGTTTTTCGTTAACTTTTTAACATTTTCATTAGATTTTTTACGGCCAGTGGTATATCCACTCTTAATTTGAAACTTCAGTATTCAACTCATTTTAAAATATTAGTGGGAGATTGGGTTAAAAAAAAAACTATAGTAGCATATCCACTCCTAACCCAAAATATTAGTGACAAATTTGATATTTTTGTCTATTTTTTATAACTCAATCCTAAAACTCATCCATTTGGCAAGAAAGTTCTAAACTGTTAACTCTGTTAATTATAACAATTTTATATTTTGTCCAATTAGACCTAAAACTTTTGTTTCTGATAAAAAATGTTGATGTGATATTTAACGTCCTTACATTCAATGGCTAAACTGACACTTTTTAAACTTTTATTAATGTATATGTAAGATTTAGATAGTTAGGTTCTTAAGTAAAATAAGAACAAAGATTAGAGAGCTTTACATGGTTGGACAATACTTAGTTAGTGCAAAATAAGCCAAAGAGAGCAAAAGAAATAGATGGAGGGTATAGAAGCAAACAAGGAAAGAAGCTCAATAAGTAGCTCAACTTGCTGCAATTGGCGGCCACCAAGCTGGTACTAGAGAATGTAGATCACTAATGAAATCAAAGTTAGTTAATCTAACAATAAAGGGAGAAATATCTGTGAGAGTGAAAGAGAGAGAGTTGCGATTGGAGAGGATTTGGTAGTTGAGGTAATGACTGGAACCAACATTTATGTCATGGAAGGTGGATGAAGCTCCAGAAAGGTTCAAAATTTCCATTTAAGCCATAACTTTAGAGAAAGAAAGTATAATGAGAGAAAAACCATGCCAAAAAGGATCATGAAAAGAAGGAAATGGCGAAATTGGTGTTTTTTTTTTAATGCAAAGTAACCCATAAACTTTAATAACATTTTTATAAGTTATTAATATTTTAAAGTGTCAGTTTAGTCACTAAAGATAATGGCATCAAATGTTACATCAACATTTTCCACCAAAAATAATAGTTTTAAGAATAACTTGACAAAATGTGAAATTTTTAAAACTATCAAAGTTAACAGTTCTAAGTTTTAGGATTTATTTGGCAAATTGAGGGGTTCTAAGACTGGTCTACTAAAATACAATAAGTTATAGGACTTAAAGTGTACTTTCCTGCAAGCATTTAACAACTTAAAGGCTGAACTACCAATTTTTCCACTGTGTTTGAGGTTGTGACCAAATATTATATGACACTATTTCGTGTCCCAATATGCCACTAATGTTAGAGGATGAAACCAAATACACCACCAATATTTCAAAATAGGCTCAAAATAACCCTTAAAGTGTCTAATTGTAAGAATATTCCATTAGATTGGGTGAATATTCCTTGTCATGTCAATGTCACATTAATAACTTGCAAGCTAAGAATGTTGGTGAAACTCTTACTCCAGCATTTAAAATGTTGCTCTATAATTCCCATCTTCCCCAAACTTTAAAGATTATTATTTAGGCACTCTTTCTTATCAAGTCCATTGTGATCTTGTTGGGCTCCTCCGCCATTAGTAAAGCTAAGGAGCATTAAGCTCCAGAGGATGGTTAATCATAAATCACGCTTGATTCGCGCTTGATTCAACTAACTAGCCTATAAATTTGATTAAAATCCAATTATCGTTTAGAAATCATAGAAAATTTGGGTAAATTGCACCCGCTACCCCCAACCTTTAATTATTGTCTCATTTTTAACCCTAACCTTCACTTTGCTCGTAGCGTATCCCTAACCTCAATAAATCATTTCATTTTAGCCCCTTTTTGGACGGAAATAGTTATCTTGGATGGAAAAAGTCACGTCACCAGATTACTGTAGGGGAAAATACTTATTTTAACCTTTGTAAAAATCCCCTTTCCTAAAAATGCCTTAAAACTTTTAAATCTAACAAAAAAACCTTAAAATTTCTCCGGCCAACTCTCGCCTCCCTCTCTGGCATCCCTATCTCAGTGGCCTCCCTCTTTGGCATCCCCATCTCAATGGCCTCCCTCTCCGGCGAACCCCCTCCTACCTTTCATCCCTCTCCGACCTCTTCTCTATGGTGACTTTTGTTAACCGGTTTCCCTCATACTCTCGGTCCTCTTGCTCTTGTCGCTGAATCGTCATCATCTACTCTCTGCCGAATCACCCTCGCCTACTGGCACCAATCGAGAGAAAATTGAGTTCACAAGACAGCTACCGATGTAATTGGCCAGAGCAATCAAAGGAGCTGCCTTTTGGGGATCGAAAACTTCCAATTGCTCAATCGCATCACTCTTCAATTGTTCAGCGAATTCCTTTGATTTCTCCATCCCTAGTAGCTTCAGATAAGTGGTCTTGTCGACCACCAAATCTTTGTCGGCCGTTTTCCCCAGTTCCTGAGATGATTTGGTGACATCTAGGATGTCGTCCACTACCTGAAACAGGAGGCCGATAGACCTCGCGAATTTCCTTAGCCTCTCTACTTCGTTGTCGCACCCACCTCCAAGGATTGCTCCCAAAACCACCGCCGCTTCCAGCAGGGCAGCTGTCTTGTGGACGTGGATGAATTCCAGTTGTTCCAAGCCTACATCGGTCAGCCCCTCGCTGCTTATGTCAACCACCTGGCCCGCCACTAACCCTTTCGTCCCGATTGCCTTTGCCAATTCCCCCACGGCCCGCACGAGCCTCGTCGGGGAAACGCCCACTGTCACCACCGCCATGTGCTCGAAGGTGAAAGAGAGGAGCGCATCCCCAGCTAACACGGCGATATCTTCACCGAATACTTTGTGGTTCGTTGGCTTGCCACGCCGGAGATCGTCGTTGTCCATACAAGGGAGGTCGTCGTGGATGAGCGACATGGTGTGGATCATCTCGACAGCGCAAGCCGTCGGCATGGCCATGGATTTTTCCCCCTCCGACAAGGTCACACGCGGCTAGGTAGAGGACCGGGCGCACCCGCTTGCCCCCAGTGAGGATCGAGTATTGCATTGCCTCATGAATCTTCAAGGGGTGGTTGAGCTTGACGGCAACCTTGAGAGCTCGATTGACAGAATGCGCTCTCTGGGTCATGTATGACTTGAAATCAAATGAGGATTTCATCGTGAAAAGGAGGCTCGATTTGCAAGAGGGAAACTGGTTAAAAAAACTCACTGTTGAGAAGAGGTTGGAGAGGGATGAGAGGTAGAAGGGGGTTCACCGAAGAAGGAGGCCGCCGAGATAGGGATGCCAGAGAAGGAGGAGAGAGTTAGCCGGAGAAATTTTAAGGTTTTTTTGTTAGATTTAAAAGTTTTAAGGCATTTTTAGGAAAGGTGATTTTTACAATGGTTAAAACAAGTATTTTCCCCTACAGTAATCTGGTGATGTGGCTTTTTCCATCCAAGATAACTATTTCCGTCCAAAAAGGGGCTAAAATGAAACGATTTATTGAGATTAGGGATACGCTACGAGCAAAGTGAAGGTTAGGGTTAGAAATGAGACAATAATTAAAGGTTGGGGGTAGCGGGTGCAATTTACCCTAGAAAATTTCAAGTCCAAGTGCATGTTGCTAAATAAATTAATCATCTGCAATGAGGGTGTTATTCCTTATTCTAATTGAAAGAAAGCCCATCCTATGGTTATTTTTTACCGTTCAACAGGTGGCCATGGAAGCCCATAAAGGATGTGGTTCATGTGGGAAGGGTGTGTGAGTGAAGGAGGTCAAAACTCAAGGGGCTTAAATTCAAATCAAAGAAGACTTAGGAGTAAAACTGGCTTTCTTTCTCTCTCTTTTTTTAAACATTAGCCACATCATCATTTAATAGCTGATGGCTTATTTAGTCTTAAAATATAATTTTAGTGGTGAATTGGGATAAAAAATCATTAAAAGCATATTTAGTCCCTAAAACCATATGCCCCCAAACCAAAAAATTTTGTGGCAAGTGTGATATTTCTTCTTAACTTAGAGAATGAAGATACATTCTTGGGTAAATTGCACTCGTGGACCCTAACATTTTATTATTGTCATATTTTGGACCTTGACCTTAAAACCTCGCATAAGACGTCTTGAACTTCAATTTTTTATTCCATTTTTTACCTTTGGTGAATGAAAAGTGTTAAAATTGATGGAACTAGCCACATGGCACACCAGCGTGGGCAATTTGCCACATTCAATGAATCACTAACTATAAATGTTTTGCAATTGGCCACATAAAAAATTTAGGGCTTATGTTACAAAAAATGAAAAAATTTAAGGCATATACAAGGTTAGCCCACATCTCTCCTTCCTCATTCTTCCCTCGCAACCTTTAGCCCTCCCCCACTGCCTCTGGCCTCAGCCTTTTCTACCGCTTTTCTTCCCCTCCTCCCCTTGTTCCCTCATTCGTTAATTTGACTAGATTTCGTCTAATTGTAACCTTCGATTTTGGCTAATCACAGCCTATGATTTCTTCCGATTTTGTTCTCTGTTCGCCTCCACTGTCCTTGATTTTGCTCGCCATTTGATTGCCCCACTGATTGCGTTCACCTCATTAATTGATTGACCTTTTCTTCTCAACCTTTGATTCGAATCAAACCAGTGATTCGAATCCCAGCCACGCCATCGCAGCCATCGTCATCTTTGTCGTTTCCTCACCGTCATCACATCCGTCATCGTCGTTTCCTTGGATTTCAAACAAGTTTAGGATTTGGGGAGAGATAGGAGGATGATGGTGGCTTAGGGCAAATGGATTCGAAAGGGGCGGTGGCATGGTTAAATAAGGACGACAAGCTAGGATCGTCGATGATGCCGAGGCTGGTGGCTGGAATGACTTCGGGCAATGAGAGTGGTAGTAATGTTTTAAATACCGCACTATACTAGCTGGTACAGCTGGTACATACCGATACCAAAGATAAAATGGTATGGGATGTACCAACTTGTACCAGTGTACCGGTGTATCGGTGTCCCAGTTGGTACAACTTGCCATGCAGTACAGGCTATAAGAATAATATTAAAAAAATTTAAAAGGGAAGCGCCAGCCACCACCAGCCATGACAGCATAAAAGTAGAGAGTTTAAGATGACGAATTGAGGAACCCGGCCACCACGAGACAAAACCACGAGAATCAGCCTTTGCCACTGTTCTACGTCTATAACCTCTACTCATCCACCATTCATCTATTTTGCTTTGTTCCACCATTAAATTTAAACCACTGTCTGATTGTGGAATAGAGAAGGAGAAAGAGGAGAAAAAAGAGTAGAATTGTTGTAGATGAAGAAAGAAAGGAGACGGCAAAGAGGAAAAGAAAGAGGGACTGTCATAGGTGTAAAAAAAAGAAGAAAAAGAAGATTAAGTGTCCCACTCAAATCCAACAGTGCATGGTCCATCTCACATTTCTCTATTCTCCATCCAATGTAATCCTCACCATCTCACGGCTCCACCTTTTCAAAAAGTGCTTGTTTTTTCTTTTTTATTTGAAAATTTGTTCTCATTTTTATTATTGAATACTTGAATTTTATTTGGAGTAAAATTTTTATATGATTGATCTAGGAACTTTTAAAGTGTGAATGTGTGTGTGTGCACCTAAAATTTATTAAAGATCGATACATTTTGAGATGTATCGCTAAAACAGTATTGAAATCCGGTACTATACCGTACCATTAAGAAAACGGTATTATAACCGGTACAATATTTAAAACCTTGAACGGTAGTCCAGTGGTGGTAGCGGTAATTAAGGAAAAATTAAGGTTTTGAGGGAGGGAAGCGAAAAATCAGAGATTGAGGCTGCCATTTAGTTTTTATTTTTACTTTTTTCCGTTTCCACATCAATAACATCGTGACAAATTACCTACACTGGCATGCTACATGCCCAGTTCCATCAATTTTAACACTTTCCGTTCACCAAATGTCTAAAATTGAATAAAAAAATTGAGGTTAAGGACGTCTCATGCGAGGTTTTGAGATTAAGGTCTAAAATGGGATAATAATAAAAGGTTAGGGGTCACAGGTGCAATTTACCTATGCATTCTTATTGACTAGGAAAGCCCATGGACTTTTTGGAAGGATACTTTTAAAGTCCCAACAATTAGAGATAAAGTTCAAGTCAATCCTAAAAGTATTAGAACATTCATTTAACTCCTAAAATTTCTCGGATCATAAAAATGTTGGTCCTAAAGATAACACCATTAGTTGCTACGTACATTTTAATTTGAATTAGAGATTCCGCGTACAAATAAACAAATAGAAGTGCCTAACTCATTCCCTATGTCTTTATTTTTATTGTAGAAGGCTAATTACATTTGGTCATTTGTTTTAATTCTTTTTATTATAAATAGGTCCTAATCTTCATTTTATCTTTAGGCTCAGATGATCCTTCTCGCCACCATTTCCATCACTAGCCGGTGGTAAAAGAAGCCACACCATTTGTCAGCAGTCCATCAAATGAGGTCAATGAGTATGTAATGTTGCCATGTGTCCCTATTATGCTGTGGATTTGGGCTTAACAAAACCATTTTTTACAAAGGGGGGGGGGGGAGACGGTTTTTTCACTGGTTAGCCTTTAGCCCTTTAGGTAGCCCAAGGCAACCAATCATCCGTGAAGCCTAGGAGAACGCCGTTTGGGTCCAACGACAGATGTTTGGTCTGTTGCTGGAGATTGATGACAAGGGCAAGGGGTTATGGATTCTCATTTTCAAAGTTACAGACCTGGAATGATGCTGTGTAACGCTGTTTGGGTCCGTCTATTGCTAGAGATGGATGACAAGGGGAAGGAGCTATGGATTCTCATTTTCAAAGTTAAAGACCTGGAATGCCGCTGTGTAAGAAATGGAGAGGCTAATTATCTAAATGAACAAAGAGCTTAAGGAGTAATTATGGAATTAAGTCTTTTGTGCTTCAGGAATTGCAGGGCTGCAGCAGCATTTTTCCGTCCTTTCAAATCATCGACGATCTTCTTTTCACGGCGTGTCACCGTTCCACAACCATCGCCACTACCCTGCCGAAATCGGCGGCCAGTGCTTCCAGCAATAGTACAGCGGCGACGAAATCAGAAGTTTCGAAGGGCTGATCAATCAAAAGCGTCCCAACACATATCTTCTCTTCTGTAAGTGATGCATTTTCATCAAATTGAACGTATTCGCTGAAGCGCTAGATGTCGGGAGCTGGTGAAGAGTCTTCTCCTCAGGAAAAGGATGTGGGTCTCTTGAATCAGTTTGTGGCAATTTTAGATTCAGATCCTCTGATGTGAGCAGCTAACCTTTTCGATTTTAGGATATTGGGTTGTGATATATTTTTCCTTCTAGTTTAATTTTGCGATTTCCGCAGCATTTTGATTGGAAGTTCATATTTCAGTAAATGAGGACTCTGATTTTTTTTTCGCTGGTGATTGATATCAGTAATGAAGTGGGTTTCGTTCACCCCTCCCAGTTTACAAGCTTATCACAAGATAGAATTTTGCCCTTGGACAAGTCTTCGGATATTGGAAGTACAGACTTTTGGGTTGCAGATCATAAGTTGGGCATTTCAACTGAAGTCCTTCTTCGGCTGTACAAGGTTGCCAAACATGCATTCCTGTCTTCGGTTAGAGTGTATAATTTATCTAGCTGGTCCACTAATAAGTCCAAGGATGAAGTTTCACTTGGCTCTTCATCTTCTCAATCTCTTCAACGTGAAGTCATAAGGCATAGCAAGGCTCTCTTGTTGTTGAGTAGCGATTTCATCACTGCTTGGAATTCCAGGTTTCTTTCTCTCTACCTTTTACCATACATATTTCTCTACGGTAAGAACATGAACATTTTATCTAGTGTGCTGAGCCTATTTTATTACATATATGCTGTAGAAAGCTGATTTTATCGAAGGAAGAACAACTCTCAATGTTTACGGAGGAACTTCTCTTATCAGAGCTTGTTCTTTCAATTTCACCCAAAAGCGAGCAAGCCTGGAGTCACAGGTAGCGTTTGTGGCTATTCCATGTAAAAACTAAGATTTTTGTCTCTCTATCTTATGTGCATGTTTCTCATTAAAGGGCTAAGCTCTTAGTTCTTGTGCAGCATGTTCACTTTAATAGTGGCTCCTTTTTTGCTTACCAAAAACTAGTGCTCCACTCATACACATTCTTCCATTTAGTCATTCTTTCTTATGATACTGGGTTTTTGCTTTATGTATAATTTGGACATGGGATGTATCAAATATTGGCAGGAGGTGGGTGATCAAGATGATTTCGAGAAAATGTTCAACTTTACAAGATGTTCTTGCAAAAGAATCTGAGCTAGTGGAGAAATTATGTGAGGTTTAATTTCCATCCAGGAACTACACAATTATTCGAACAAGGTTCTTTAGCTTTTAATTTGTAAAACATAATTAGCAGTGACAGTTTTTTGTATAACTGTGTTTTTCTTTTCTCCCTATTTTTAATCACTTTATTAAGCAATGTTTATTGTTTGTGATATAGTTTGTATCTATAGCATTATAATACCAATATAATACTGCATGGTAATTTTACAGAATGGTGTGCTTGGTATCCAGAAAACCATAATGAGCTTTCTTTTTTCTCTCACCTCTTCTCAGTGTTAATTATTGATTCTCCCCTCCACTTTTTTGGTGCTAATCTCATGATAAGTCTGTCCTAAAATAAGTGTAATGGCAAACTTTTTATCCATATGAGATATTGAAACTGTAAATGTGAAAACCTCATTAATCTGTCTTGCAGCGCTCAAAGATGAACTACCGTGCGTGGAATCATCGTTGCTGGTTAGCTTCCTACATGACTAGGGATCAGGTTGGGATACTTAATCGCATAGGAAAATGCTTTTTGGATCATTTTAGTTTCAATTGTATGTGGTGAAATGCATAATGTAAGTTGTGTCCAGCTTTTATGTCTGCAGTATATGTCATTTCAAGGTGATGGAATTGTTTGAATTATCATACATAACTAGTTTTTGAATTCTATATTCATCTTTAAAATATTTCTTTCTAAAGGCATCATGTGGATCTCTCTATCTAAATGTGTTGCCACAGGTACTTTCTGAGTTGATGATAAACAAAGATTGGGCTGCATTGCATGTTGCTGATAACTCCTGCTTTCACTATCGTAGGGTTAGTTGTCTCATTGCACCTGCTACTGAGATATTGATTTTTCCTTGAGTCTGACAGTTCAATTTTTTGCAGCGACTGATTCTCAGGATTATAGACAGCTCTTGCAATTCAAAAGAAAATGAAAGCTCCTACAACACTGAAAATTGTAGAATCTTGAAGGTATAACTTTATGATTTAGCCACGTGACTTTTGTGTCAAAATTTTATAATTTTACTGTTTGAAACCAATTTTTTTTTTTTGTTGTTGTTTGGGGATGTCTTGTGCCATCTGTAACACTTCATTGATGTCTCCGTAACTTAATTTACGTGTTCAATATTCATCCCTTTGACCACTGTTTTTCCTTTTCCTTTCCTATTGAACCGTATGCCCACTTATTATTGAACAGGAAGAGCTTGATTGGAATGAAGTGTTGATAAAGCGATACATGGGAAGGGAGGTACATGGCTGCTATCCTTCAATCTTGTCTGACCAGGAAAACATTGATCATGTGGGAAACAGTGTTTCAGGAAGATCCAAAAATTGCTAGGCTTGTTAACTTGGGTCTTTAGAAACATATACCCTGAAGTGAAATAGCCAGCTAAAAGTTTAGAATCTAAGTGGCTTCTGCAACAATACTTTGCACCTTTGCTTTTTTCCCTGAACTATTTATCACACTGACATGTCCTTATCACAGTTTTCTTTTTCTTCTTTCGTGCCTTGCAGGCTTTATGGCTTCATCGACGGTTTCTATCTGTCTGTTGGATGAGGCATTTGACCAGTAGGTCTTATGGGAATTCATGTGGTTCTGAGCAGAAAATCAGCATGGACGATGATATTAATCTGTTCATCGATAATGAAGTACACCTGCTCAATTCCTGCAGAGTCATTCATGACTCCGAGTTTGAAGATTATCAATCACAGGCAATGTATTCAGCTGCTTACATTTTATGGTTGAAGAAGGTATCAGTCTCCCCCTCCTGTTATCTCAACTGTTTCTTCAGTTTCCTTTTGGTGTCACCGAGGTTGACGCACATGCTGTTTTCTTGCATGCATCAGCAAGTCTTTAGCTCTCTAGAGGTTGAACTCGAAGCAAAGATAAGCACAGAATGGTTGAAGACGCTGCTGGATAAAACATGTCCAGAGAGGTCTTTCCTTTGTGATTGTATAGGAGAGAGGTGAGCTCATTGCAGTTCCTGTATTGTGTTTGTATGCTAACTTGAGTCATGATGTGATTTCAACTATTGACAACATTTTTTTACTGGTACCATATATGAGATGAATTTTGTTTATTGGATGAATGAAATCTTATTTTATTCAAGAACATATGCGACCGCGAAACTAAGCCCTTTAATTTTAATTTTTTGGTAAATGTAACTGCAAGCTTTGCGACCATAGTAAATCATACAAATAGATGTAAGAGAATTTGATTCAGATCAGCCAATCATGTCTGTGGAAAGTGTCTGAAGTTTTTGTAGCCTATTTTTCGTGACAATTTGTAACAGTTGTTACTTGTGTGTAAAAGTCTTTTAGGTGTAGCGTTACTCGTTAAATCCTATAAAGGGGTGGAAACAAAATCGACTTGTGCATTCTAAATGGAACAATTTTTGGAATTGACAAGAAAAAAAAAGAAATAAATCAAACTTTTTTTTTAAAAAAAAAGAAAAACAAGAAAGAATAAAAAAAATGAAATGTCGTTGCACTTGCCGGTTGCACGGCCAGAGCTAGGTGCTACCTATGCGGAATCGTAAAGGGCAACCAACAGAGCCCGGATTTAACCCGACCCGACGTTTCGGACTCCCTCCTTGGTCCTTATCCTGAAATGAAGAGCGCATCAGTACCACATTCGACATTCCAGCGTCCAACTTTCACTTGAATAATCCGGTGACATAAAAACGGCCGGCGTAACAAGAGCTGAAAAACGGGGGCAGCAAACCGCCAAACTTTCTGCTCGTGTTTCTTTGCTTCCCATTTCAACAGCTAGCTATTCTCTTCTCTGTTTCTGTTTCTCTCCAGATCTGCTGGAAGGTTAAAGTCGTAGATTAAGGGCCACTGAGTTCATCGCGGCAATATGCTTGCAGCTGAGCTCATCCCCCAAGGATTGCTCCTGACCAGAAACAAATTCAAACCCAATTTGCACCCACATTTCGTCGCCTCAGCAATTGCTTCCACCTCCACGACAAGTCATCCAACCTCTGGAAACAAGCAGAAGGTAGGGGCTTCTGCTGAAACTAATCCAACCCACTTGGTGTCTTTGGAATCAACAGACCCCCATTTGAATTCGATGCAATTGCTCCACAGGTTCTGCAAGGCAGGGAAGTACAGAAAGGCGCTCTATTTCCTCGAGGATTTGGTCCATAAGGGTCACAAGCCTGATGTTGTGCTTTGCAGGAAGTTGATCAGAGGATTCCTCAATTCAAGGGACAATGACAAGGCTATTAGGGTCATGGAGATCTTGGAGAAATTTGGGGACCCCAATTCCCATGCTTACAATGCTTTGATCAGTGGGTTATGTAAGAATAACCGGTTTGATTTGGCGACTAAGATGTTTGATAGAATGAGTAACAGTGGGATTTCTCCTGATATTTTTACCTATACCATAATAATTGGCAGTTTCTGCCGTAGAAGGCATCTTGATTCGGCTATGGAAGTTTTTTATCAGCTACTGACAGATAATAGTTGCAAGCCCTCGGTTGTTACCTACACCATTTTGATTGAGGCCACCATCCTTGAAGGTGGGATTGATAAAGCTATGAAGCTCCTCGATGAAATGCTGTCTAAAGGTCTCCAACCAGATATGATTACTTTCAGTGCAATCATTAGGGGCATGTGCAAAAAAGGGATGGTAGATACAGCATACGAGTTCATCAGGTGCTTAGGATCTAGGGGATGGCAGCCTAATGTGTTCTCCTACAATATATTGTTGCGAGCGCTGTTGTATCAAGGGAAGTGGAATGAAGGGGAGAAGCTTATAACAGAAATGGTTTCCAGAGGTTGTGGCCCTGATGTTGCCACGCACAGCATTTTGATCAGCACGCTGTGCAGAGAAGGAAGGATTTGTGAGGCAGTTAATGTGCTGAAAGCTATGAAAGAAAAGGGATTGACACCAAATCCTTACAATTACAATCCACTCATATCTGCATTCTCCAAAGAAGGGAGGTTGGATTTGGCAATCGAATTCCTGTATGATATGGTGTCTGACGGTTGCTTGCCAGATATTGTAAACTACAACACAGTCATGGCTTCATTGTGCAAGAATGGGAACGTTGATCAGGCCTTAGAAATCTTCAAGAAGCTTGGTGATGTTGGTTGCCCTCCAAATGCGAGTTCATACAACACCGTGTTCAGTGCACTGTGGGGTAATGGGGACAAAGTAAAGGCCTTGGAAATGATATCAGATATGCTGTGGAAAGGAATTAAACCGGATGAAATAACTTATAACTCACTCATTTCTTGCCTGTGCAGGGATGGGATGGTTGATGAAGGTGTCGCCCTCCTTGTAGACATGGAAAGCAGTGAATTTCGTCCAACTGTCATCAGCTATAACATTGTTCTTCGTGGTTTGTGCAAAGTAAATAGAATTGACGATGCCATTGAAGTGCTAGCAGCAATGGTTGATAAGGGATGTAGGCCTGATGAAACTACCTACGTACTATTGATCCAAAAGATTGGTTTTGCTGGTTGGCGAGCTGATGCTATGGAGATGGCTAACTCACTGGTGAGGATGGAAGCAATTTCGGCAGATTCATTCAGACGTTTGAGCAGAACTTTTCCCTTGTTTACAAAGAGAGCTCGTTCCAAGTCGAAGTAGCAGGCTTTTATGCCTGCTTACCTCAAAATGATAATGATGATTCTATGACCAGGAATTCAAACTCTGTAAAATGCCTAATAAGGAGGCAACAAATCAAGGGATAGAAACGCGAAAAAACAAAAAGAAACTGTTAATGCATTGTCTCCATCGCATCAACTTGAAAGATCCAATGCTGGCACGTAACAGTTTTATTTGTTGATTTCAGTACCAAGACAGGCTCAGATTACATGAAGAATAAGTTGCAAAATCAAAACTTCTCTAACTTGCAAAATTTGACACAATGACCAACGTAAAAACATCAGCTATGAGATTTACAGGATCGGCCCGAGGAATTCAAAATAATTAGGAAACATCCCCATCTCGCTCGATAGAGGCAGAGCAGCAGCAGCAGCAGCAGCTCATTCCAAACATCTCATGCGGCAAACTTATGCCAGTCACTGATGCGATCACACCTCAGGGCTGCTCTACTGTCGTCAAATCTACCAGCATGGCATCCAAAATTCCCATTAAAGAAGTGTTGTATAAGCTTCCCTTTCGGTCTTCTGAATCTAAAAGGTCTTCGCTGATAGAACCGTCAATTTCTAGCTTTTGATGCAATTTCTCAGCTTCTTCCACCATCCCAGCATCATAGACACCTTTAACTAACTATAGTTGAATAAAGTGTCTCATCTTGCCTGCACTGACTACAAATCATCATTTCCTATACTTGTATTGCCAAATCAACTTTACTACTTCTACATAACCTGTGGATAGCCGTTTTGCAAGCACTATTTCCATCACTATGCTCTCTCTTGGCCATTTCCATCAGTAACTCCATAGCCTCACCGGGTTGATCAGCATGGGAAAATCCCCAGATTAAACAAGGATGAGTGACATCATCAGGGGTGATTTCATCTTCTAACATAAGATTGTACATGACTATTGCCTTTTCCATCCCACCTGTTTTAGCCAACCATCAATCACAATGTTATAGGTTATCAAACTAGGAGGGCAACTGCTTCCTATCAGGAAATACAACACCGGAAAAGCCTCTTCAACCATTCCTTCCTTAGGAAGAGCCCCTTGCAAAGTGTTGTAAGCAACTACGTCAGGTAGAACAATTTAGAGAGACCATTTCACTAAAGATGTTGATAGCACGATCCAAATGTCCATATTTACACAAGCTATTACCTAATCAAAATATTGTATGTGACCACAGTGGGTGAATGTGAAGTATCCTTCATGATGACAAGTATATCATCCATGTTATTCCAATACCCACGCCACGAGCAGAAAGGGAATGAAGAAGAGTATTGTAAGTCATGGCATTCGGTTCCATTCCATGGAAGAGGATGTTATTCAATATCAGAGCCACATCCTCGTATTTTCCCTGTTTGCAAGCAAAACTAGCCATTGAATTATAAATAACAGTATCAGGATGACAGCCCTCCATTGCCATATCATTCCAAACATCAATCGCCCGGAGTATCCCACCATGTTTGCAGACCAACTCTATAAGATCACTGGCAGATATTAAACGTCTCCTCCTGCAGAGACCTGCAACCATCATGTTGTATATGATAATATCAGGAATGCCACCAGACATAACCATTATTTTCAGAACATTGGCTGCTTTATTTAGTTCACTTACCTTCTTGAGATTTTGTCTCTGCTATTTTCAGAACATTGGCTGTGATAACCATTGGCTAATGTTACGTGTCCATAAGGGTTTTTGGGTGAAAGAATAAAAGTTGTAGCCATTTTTGGACCTTTTCTTGGTAAAATCAAATTTGGGTGAAAGAATAAAAGTTGTAGCTATTTTTCTTAGTTTCACGTGGGCTATTGAATCTTCTTAATTGGACATCTATGCACAAAGTTATGGTCCAAATACTGAAGAGTGTTTATGCTGTCGAGTCCTGGTTACACGGCGTCGGAAGTGGCGCCATAGCGCCAAAACCTGCTCTGTTTATAAAATGCTTTAGCCAGCAATCATGTAGGGAGGATCCCTTTGGTCCCCAAACCTTCCAAACATTTTTTAGACTAGTTTTCTTAGGGTTTTCATGAATAATAGAGCTAGGAGGCCAATTTGATAGAGATTTTTTTTTTATTAAAGTGAGAGCTCTTCTACAATAAAGATTTATATTTGGATTTGGTTCTTTTAACTCCTAACTCCTCTTTTTATTTAGTTGGAGATTCTTGTAAACATGTATAGATTTGTTATTTTTTATGGATGTTATGAACTATTTGGGATGATTTGATGCTTATAAATACATAACCCATTGATTATTTTTATGATTTGTTGGCTCTTTTAGCTTATACTTGCATGTGTCCTTCATTTGTTGACCACCTATGTTGAACAACTTGTTAGACTTAGGAAAGTCTCGAAAGAGATTTCCAAGGTTGGAAGAGGGCTAATAGAGTGTGGGTAATAGATAGATTCGAAATAACTATTGTTTCTACGATGTCTTAGAGGAGAGCTAGTTTATATACCCGGCATTGTCACAGGATCAAAAAATGAAAAACTCAACACATATCAATAATTACGTTACTAATTGAGAAAAAAAATAAGAAAATTAAGAAGTTTTAAAAATATTAGAAAAGATAGTTTAATGTGTCTAAAGTGATATTGAAAAACTTGTTAATACTTCAAATAAAGTGTTCTGGCAACCTAAAAAAACTAATAAATACGCATTTAAAGCAACAATCATATAGTTATTTTAGAACATATTTAGTATCGTATTGTCACATATCAGTCACTAAATCTATATTACCGCAAAAAAATATATCACTTATATAATATTAGACTTTTTGCATATTTGACAAAAGAAATAATAACATAATTTATGTCTATTTAAGAATTTTGTGTAGCTGTTGTATGTTCATTTAGAGGTTTCGCTAATTGATATATAAAGTGATGATAAAACTTTGACTTGTAAACAATGTATGAATTCTAATTGTTGCGATAATGTAGATATCATTACCTGTCAATGTTATTTTCAATCTATATACAATATTTTAGTTTCTTGAACTTATTGATTAGAAAGTATGGTGGTGGATGTAGACTATAATGATAAATTGACAACTGTGCTATGAGAATAACTAGAATTAAGTATTAGTTGAACATTTCTACTGTAAAACATTAAACAATTTTTAACACCTTATTAAAATTGTGGAAAAATAATTAATCTCATGTGTAATAGATCAGAGTTTAATACCCAATAGAATGACTTTCTTTCAGTATCACATTGTTATAAGCTTTGTTTTTTATGAAATGTCTTTTTAACCCCACTAAAAGGTCTTGTCAAGGGAAAATGCTATAAAAAATTAAATAGAAATATACAATAGTAATTTAAGCATTAAAACAAAGCTATTATATATATATATATAATGTAAGACAATTCCATACCAGTGAAATAAAATGAAGAAATAGCCGAGACACATGTGCATAGTTAATGGATTGAATTTTTAAACACTAAAACCGAGACTATAATGGTTTCCTTTTTAATGAAATTCAAATCAAAATGTTTGAAGCATAATTAATTAAAGCATTAGAATTGGAGTAAGGGTTACTATTTGGATTAGTTAAGTCATTCAAATATGTTGGGATTTTTGCTGGGATTAGTTGATGGAAGTGGAAATTATTAATTGCAATTGACTTTCTTTTTAGAAGATAAAAATTAGTGTAAATTTTGGGTAAATTTGATTGCTGATTTGCCCCCCTTTTATTTAGGAATTCAACGTAAATTGATTCTTACCTGGTAAGTGTGAGGAAATAATAGATGCAAACAAGAAAAAAAAAAAAAAAGTGATGACCTATTCATGTCTAGAAAATTTTGACATGCAATTTGTGCTATATGGCAGCCGACCATGGATGGAATCTTCTCTTTAATTTTGGGTGTAATTTTACTATTGCTTGCATTATAATTGGAAAGAAAAGTCCATAATTTTGGCTGTAATTAAAGTTTCCATTATTGACATTCCTTTTTGGGATTAGTTTAACCGAAATAGTTACAGAATAATGGCTTTCTTTCAAGTAATAATAGATTTCAAAATTAGAAATTGGCACAATCAATTGGCATTCATTTTGACGCATTCTTGACTGAATATAAAATCAAAACACATCATTTCATTAAATGCTGTAAATGATGTTAATATTTCCGTCCACTGTCTAAAGGGCATTTTCAGTTTTCTCGTTTTTTGTGTTTTTTAGAACACCATCGGTGCAAAAAGAAAAAAATGGCCATATGGCAATCACTCATAAATTGAATTAAGAAAATTACCAAAGGCTCCATTAAATATGTCATACTTTATATATATATATACAATTAGATTTGAGCTTAATGGTTTTTAGGACAACTCGTTAGCAAGAGAATGTTTAATGGGGTTCTAAGAAGCTAATTGATTCTGTCTTGAGAGATGAGGGTTGATACTGTAAGGCTTTTTTGGCTTACAGTTTTCAGGAAGTATGATTTTAGTTAGATAGGTACTTGTGTCAAAGCTATGTTTATGTAGCAGCTTATTTAGTTTGAATTTCTTACAAACTTTATAAATATATGTTTAGGATACTTGTTATGTTTGTTTGGTTTGATGGTTGAGTGATTCACAATTTTTGTAGTTTAACTTCTTATTCTTTGTTTTCTATGGTTTATTTGCTTTAGCTAAAGTGAGATCATCATATTTAATATTTGATAGAATTCTTTACCATACAATTGTTTATGGGATTGACATCTAATTCACATTACTACAACTGACACCGTACACTTGCGAGTGAGATTGAAATTAATGTTAAGAAGATTTTTTTAGGTCTAAAGCTCGTTTTGCCTCTTGAATTTTTCTAACTTAGACTTTCTTATCCCCTGAACTTCGACTTGGTTCACCTTGCCCCTTAAACTTTGCAAATTGGGACATTTTTTTCCTTTGGTCCAATTAAATGAAGAATGTGTACTAAAATGAAAATAAAAGAAAAATTGAAGGCTAACTAAATCATTTGTTCAACGGTTGACTCTTGTAACCAAATAATAAGAAGCCTTAATACAAACTTATAAGCGAAGACAAGGAAAAGGTGAGCAATCTTAAATGTGAAACTGAAGTCTTTGTACTTATTGTTTGCTTACAATAGTCAACTATTAGACAAATGATTTAGTTAGTCCTTTAGTTCTCCTTTTATTTTTATTTTAGTACACATTATCCATTTAACTAGGCTGAGGGGGTAAAAGCCTTTTACTAAAAGGTTCCAGTTTGCAAAGTTTGAGGGGCGAGTCAAACCGAATCAAAGTTCAAGGGATAAAATGTCAGAGTTGGCAAAGTTCGTGGGGGCAAAAATGGATTTAGACCTTTTTTTTTTTATAAACTTCTGTCTCGTGACAATTGAGATGAAAAGACCATCGGACAATTAGTTGAAGAAGATGACATGATTCTCAGATAGGCAAAATTTGAGCAATAATAGAAGAAATACAAAAAATGAAGGACCAAAACTGTTATTTTTTCCCTACATTTGACAGTCAATTAATGGTGATGGTAAATTTGATCTCAAAAGTAAAATTTGGTATTAAATATGATATTTTTGAAAATTTGATGGTAAATTTGGTCCTTTCGATACTTTTGAGTAGTAAATTTGGTATTTAATCCTTTTCTTTTCCTCTTTTTCTTCCTAAACAAAATCCCTACGAATCGTCCTGAAAGCTTCCCTTTTCCGATCCCTCTACTCCAGTCTTGGAGTTTTCTGCAATCTCTAGTCGGAAGTACTTCAAAGTGATCGAATATAACTATTCTAGTTCAACTATGCAAGGGATTCCGGATGGAGGAGGGGAGTTGGCCCAGCTTCACTCCACCATGCAAGCCATCGAGCTCGCTTGCAGTTCAATCCAGGTTCGTGAGTGTCAAAGGGAATTGTCTTTCTAGGTGTTTTTGTCTTTTTCTTTTTTGTGCTTCGTTTCTCCTATTGTATTTTTCTTGATGGTCATTTCCAAAGATATGTTTGAATTATTTCCTTGAATTCTGAAAAAAAAAAAAGTTACTTCCTTTAATTTCGGTCGTTCATAGTTTCTTTATCCTTTTTTCAGTTTTCGGTCTAAAGAGTCTTATTTTGGAATGTTTGGAAAACTTTAAGGTGGCTAGAGGTGCATGTCTGGGGAATTTTGTTACTTTACTTTTGTGGTTATATTTCTATGCTTCCATTGTGGGTTCATGGTTCAGTTTCGGGAATGTGCTTTGAGCAGATGCATTTAAATCCGGCTGCTGCAGAGGCAACTATACTGTCGCTGGGCCAGTCAGCTCAACCATACAAGGTTTGCCAATTCATTCTTGGTGAGTGAGTAAATTTATTTGTGAATGTTGAAGTGGTAGTGTTGTTTCGTTAGTTCTCCTATTCCACAAGGGAAAAATATATCACAAAGTGCTGGTTGCAGATTTGTAAAGCTGCACTGAGTATATGAGATATCAAAGCTTTTAAAAGTTAAAACCAAAATGACAACACTTTAGAGGAGGCTTGATCTGTGACTTCTTTTAATTAGTGACAGTGTCATTTTTTTTGAATTTTGTGATCCTTTTTTTCTCTTGGCTATCATTTATGCCTGGAATTTTGATGAAGCAACCATCTCTTTAGTGACTGATGATATGAAGTTTTAATGCTGCCATAGTTATTTTTTACATTTGAACACAAAAGTTTTATGTGGTGACAATGATTGAAGTTAGATACTGTAGCTGTGTTTCATCACAATGTTGGCCCAACTTATAGAGCAAATCAACACGACAAAATGTCCTTTCTTCTCAAAGATTATCATTTGTCTTCCATTCCTAGAAACCAAGGATATTTTGTTGTATAACTATGGTTGGTGTGTTTCCCCTCCACTGCCTTACCTGTTGCGTGTATGGTGTGACTGATGATTGATATAAAATGGATATGGTTGGAAATGAAGTAGAAATGCACGTGTAGGCTTTCTATTTTGTTACAGAAATCAATATTTCTTGGGGGAAACTGATGGAGTATTAGTTTAGTCATTTTCTTCAATGTTGTCAGTTTGTATAGTATATGTTCATTAACATTTGACTATTCTGCAAGCATAGGATATATTAGAATGGAGGGCTGATGTGTTCTTAATGCTCCATGTCCTGAATCAAGACTAGAACTTTTTTTGCGGATGCACTTTATTGGTTTGGAAGCTGAGCTTCCTAGTTGATGCTAAGCAATTTTTATCTGTTCAGAGAACTCGCAAGTTCCAAATGCAAGATTTCAGGCTGCAGGTGCCATTAGAGATGCAGCTATTAGAGAATGGGGGTTCCTTACATATGATGACAAGAGAAATTTGATTAGGTAAACTTTAACTTCTGAAAAGATTAGGTTGTGTAGACTATTATTTTTCTTTTGATTTTAACCCTCCATAACCAAAATATTCGATACTTGCTGAGGGCGGTTACTTGAATACTATATTCGCATCCATTGTTTGTCATTTAGGTATACAAAAGTGGGTGGTTGTTCAAGGTGAATTTTGTAAAATAGAGCTTTTCTTCTATACATTGTGTATAAGTTTGGCTTGATGAATATCCACTAGGGTAGTAATTCGCGTGGTAGTTTCCCAAACTTTTCCATGAAATAGGAGGAAATTTCCTTTTTTTTTTTTCCCTGCGTGATTGTATTCCTACATCATTTCATCCCATGTGTCCATGACTCAGAATTTAGAACAAATTGCTTGGTATATTTCTAAGGTAGATATCTTTGGTTTTCAACGAGAAAATGATAGTTTTTCCTCTTCCTTTTGTTTGCATTTGTGACAGCTTCTGTCTCTGCTTTATCATGCAACATGCTACTTCATCTGAGGGCTATGTACAAGTAAAGGTATCCTCTGTGGCAGCTCAGTTGATGAAGAGGGGTTGGTAGGTGTTATAAATTCCAGTTCAAAGTGTTATAATTTTATGAATTTATATTTATACAGAGATTACTTTTCTGTTCTGTTAATAATGGAGAATAAGTGTTGCTATTATGTGTGGTTTTGCTCATCAATACGGCATAGTTTCTGAAGGATCAGTTGGAAAGAATATTCAGTATTCGTATCGAACAAATCAAAGCTTATCTTCTGCCATAGTTTTTGAGAAGATGTAATTAGTCTATCCTTTCTTACTTTATGCACTTCTAATGCCTAGTAGATTTAGCTAGAGAATTTCTCTTGTACGCCAGGTGATAAACTAAAATATCACCTTTTCTGGTGGAGGATGGTAAACATTTTAGGTGAAGAAAGGGAGTTTGAATCAAAGATCTTCACCGTGCCTTTATACTATAGTTACTTGTGAGATATGTGATGTTATCATCACTGTGGAAAAGACTAATGGTGGGCAAATTGGTGTTAAGCACAAGTTTGGGTAACTTAATGGGTTAAAACATCTCCTTTGTTCATCTTACAGTCTGGAATATGAAGAATGTTCTTCTTTCAGTGTGGAAATTTGTGTCAGAATCTACCCTTCAACTCAAGGACCAACCTCCTAGTTTGTTTGCATTTGCATGGAAAAAGGATGCTTTAGTGGCTAACTGAATGCTTAAAGATGGGCAGGAAGTGGTCTGGGAAGTTCCTTCACTGGAGAGGCTGATGAATGTAAGAGTCTTTCGAGGAGAGTTTGGTAAGATAGTGATAAATAGGTGGAGGGTTCCATACAATTGGATTGGCAATTTGAAAAATGAAAATAAAAGGTTTTTGAGATGAAAGGGTGTTATTCTGTATTCTGGAAGTTGCTTTTGTTAAGGAACCTTACCATTGATTACCTCTAAAGCTGAACTTCCATTTAACATGCTTTTCTTATGGACACAAGATTTCCTAGAAAATGGATTTGGAGAATAGGAACTAGTCAAAGTGGTATTCTGTATTTTGGAAGTTCCTTTTGTTAAGGAACCTTACCATTGCTTACCTCTAAATGTGAACTTCCATTTAACATATTTTTCTTATGAAAATCTAGTACTTAATTGATTAATGGATTCTTATATTTGCAAATGGATTATAATTGTGGGATTTATCAAAGATAACATTGAGCATTAACTGGGCTTAGGAGGAAAGCAGTTTGGGCTTGGTATGTTATTAGGGATGTTACAGAACAAAAAAAAAAAAGGGCTCTCTGAGTAAGGACCTTTTTGTTTAATATCCTTTGTTCTTTTTTAGCTTGGAGGGAAGAAACATTTTAAGGGATGGAGTGTACTCCTGCCAGTATAACGCAAAGATGTCTAGATGCTTTTTAGATTCTGGCTGAGTAGAGAACTTCTTTGTAAAGACCTAGAGTTTCTAGAGTTTTTGGAATTAGTCTCTTGCACATAAGTATTTTGAACATGGTTTTACACCCCCTGGTGCCCTGTGGTGGTATACTGCGCTCCCAAGAAAAGCTAGTAGATTTGACATTTACCAGTTTATCACCTGTTCCCCGTATCTCATGTTCTTCCATATTCTGTATATGTTAGATGCAGGCTATCAACATGTTGCATTTACACCACTTTTCTCTAGTACTGTAATCAAAGTTTGAATCTTGCCCATTGCATTTATACCCCTGTTCTCTAGTTCTCTAAACAAAGTTGAATTTTGCTGAGTAGCTTTCTGATAAGCTTTCAATGCATTTTTTTTTTCTTCAGGCTTGATTTTACTGTAGCTGAGAAGCAGGCATTTTTGCATCAGGTAATTACAATTTCTGTTTGCAATTTTCATTACTTCGTCACAAAAAGATTGTCACCATTCTACTTCCCATCAATATTAACGTTATTGTGTTACATATCATATCTGGTATCTTATTCCTATATAGTAAGTTTTTAGGATTAAATGCTTGTATGATAAGATTGATTCCATTCCCCTTTAATCTTTTTGTAGGCTCTCATTAATTCCATGGTATACTGAGGGTAGACTGGGAAAGTATGATGTGTATTTTAGGTCTGCAATTTTTTTTTGAAAAGAAAATTTTCACAGAGAATTACTAATTGGGTGTCTAGTTGTGAAAATTTTCCTATTTTTCTTTTCCAATTTATCTTTGATAAAAGTTTGAGTGCATAACATGGCTTAACGATGTGGAAAACCTTGTTTTTCAGAGTTTGGAAAACTCATGTGTTAAAATGGAAAACATCTAAAACAAGGTTTGCTATTTTATAATATAAGTTTACCAAAGTTTAGAAAACAAGGTTTTCTACATCCTCAAAACAAGCTACGCACTCAAACTTTTATCAAAGAAAATTTGGAAAACAAAAATGAGAAAATTTTTCAAATCCAAAACACCACCTAGATGAATCTTAACTTGGCTAGCTTTACTTTGCACATGTTGCTGTCCTTGTTGTTACTACTTCACTAATCTGTAGCAATGAGCATCTGAAGTTTTCTGGAGTTGAAATGTACTTCGAATTCAAATCTCTTTGCACTCAATTGGCTTCTCTATCTCTAATAATTCCCATACCTTCAGGTACACCAAGCTATTGCTGGTACTCATGGAGTTTATGTACAATTTATGGGAGTCAACTTTTTGGAGTCTTTGGTATGTATCACCATTATATAAGCATCTCATTGGTTTTTCTTTCCCCAACGGGTATCTGCTGTTATTAATCTTTTTACTCCTTTAAAAATGAAAAAAGGACCTTGAGTTCATCTGAACTTTAGTTTGTTGAATGCTCTTAGGTATCAGAATTTTCACCTTCTACTTCAACTGCCATGGGTCTTCCAAGGGAGTTTCATGAGCAATGCAGGATATCACTTGAGCTGGATTATTTGAAGGTCTATTTAGTTATATGTTTTTCTTCTTGTCTTTCTTTCGTGCTCTCTCTCTTTCTCTCTCTCTCTCGCTTGCTCAGTTACTTTATCTCTCCTGACCTTGTTACTTCAAGTCTCATGTTATCTGGCTTGTAGATATTCTACTCTTGGGCATGTGATGCTGCATTACGTGTCACTACCAAAATAATTGAATCAGATGCCGAGATACCTGAGGTTAAAGTTTGTACAGCTGCGCTACGTCTTATGCTCCAGATCTTGAACTGGGATTTCCAGCATGACAGGAGTGCCTCTAAAACTGGTATAAATGTTTTCGTGGCTGAAGATAGATATGATACTGCTTCATCTAGGAGGTCCGAGTGCATCTTGGTGCAGGTATATGATCTATTTTAAGCCATTTCTGATGATTTTTAGTTACATGTGGATTCTGTTCTGAGCTTGTTAATGGTTTGTTATAGTAGTTAACTAGCAGTTGCAATCTTTTGGGTGAAACTTTGGGATGGGAAGAGGTTGGCTAACTATCTACCATTTTTCATTACAAGAGAATTGTTTTACTAGGATACCTTAGGATTGCAACATATAATTATCATGCACATAAATTGCTCCTAAATGTCTGATTCTTCCCTTGGAAAGAAGCTTATACAATCCGAAACTTGAAGGGACTATCCATTTTTAGCTTTTAGGATGGTCAAGACCCTTCACTCCAAAAGCCTGTAGTTTCTCAAGTTCCATGTTCCCTCAAAAAGTTGCTTGCGTAATCAAAGCAATTGCCTTCTTTTTCTGTCATTTGTAGCTCTAACGCCTGACCTTGACCAGATTTTTGTCATTCTGAAGCTGCGGGTGCAACTGGTACCTGTAGTCTTTATTTGCTAGGTCCCGCATTTCATGTCCACTGAGAGCATAAAAGAAATGGTTAACTGAGTTTGTTGATTGCAAAGATTATATCTCCTTTGAAGGTGATGAAGCATAAGGATCCTTTTCCAGGTCTTTTCCACAGTTTAAAATTATAAACCAAATCTATGAACTCATAATTTTATCTCCTATATACCCAAATGGCCTATTCTTCATGGTGAACCATATGATTAGATCATTTAAATGCAGATAGAATTGCCATACCTTCCTAGTTCATCTCTGCCTCCATTGTGCTTGTACAGGGTCATGAAAACTTCATCTCGTCTTTTCTCAAGAAAAAGAAAATGCTTAATTGGTTGATGTTATCATTAATTATCCCTCATTAATGTTTTTTGAGCTGCAAATAGCCTGGTCCTGGATGGCATAACGTTTTGATCACAAGTGATCATGTTGGGTGGTTGTTGGGGTTATATTCATCATTAAGACAGAAGTTTTCTCGTGATGGTTATTGGCTTGACTGCCCAATTGCGGTCTCTGCAAGGAAGCTCATTGTTCAACTATGCTGTTTGACTGGCACCATATTTCCTTCAGGTAGATGTATTGTTACTAGTAACTTTAATGCACATTTGACTACATGGACATGCAAACGATGCACTAGATCAGTATTTTCTCCTCTTCTAGATTTCATTTCAGTGCACATGATTCTTATTGTTATCTTGGAGCCTATTATTTCTTCCAAGATTTCCAGTTTGTATCTAATTTTAGGGATGAATGTTTTCTCATATTTGATTCCTGCAATGATCTAGATAACAGGCAGATACAGGAACATCATTTGCTACAACTAGTATCTGGGGTACTGCCATGGATTGATCCTCCTGATGCTGTTTCAATGGCTATCGAAAATGGGAAAAGTGAAAGGTACTTCTGTGTAAATCAGAATCTTTCTATAAAGTTGTTGTCCTGTTTAGTGAAGATCTGAAGCTATTTGTCTTCCAGTGAGATGCTTGATGGTTGTCGTGCATTGCTGTCTGTTGCGACTGTAACAACCCCTTATGTTTTTGACAGGCTCTTGATGTCTATAAGGTTTGTCTTTGGTGTTCGTTTCATTTTTAGTGTTTACATTTGCTTTTCTCTTACACAGTTTTTTTTACTAGTATATTTAGAAAATGATTTTTTTTTTTCATCTTCAGGTCATTTGGCACTATTGCCTTCTTGTCCACCTTGATGTGTGAAATTGTTAAAGTTCTTATGACAAAAAATACGGAGGAGGAGACTTGGAGTTGGGAGGCACGAGATATATTGTTGGATACCTGGACTGCACTTCTTGTGGTTTGTAGTTTTATTAATTTGTCTTATTTTGAGTTATGTTTTCTCAATAGATTGTTCCTTTTTCCCACAATTTATCTTTTATTCTGTGTTGTGGAGAAGAGGACACAAATGTTGTTTCTTTATTTCACTAGAATATTGTGTGAACTGTTGAAACATTTCTGACCCTGGCGCTATGGAGAAGTCTCTACTGTTTTACCTTAACCTTTTTGTGGCATTCAAACTTTTTCTTTTGCAATTTGTTTCAGCCTATGGATAATACCGGGGATGATACACTGCTTCCTCCAGAAGGGAAGCATGCGGCTGCTAATCTCTTTTCCTTGATTGTAGAGTCCGAACTAAATGGTGAATGTGTTTCTGCTGTTTCACCATATGTTGTTATAATTCTTTCCCTGGCTAATTTGCATTCTCCATCTGTTCATGTAGTGGCTCCTGCATCAGCAATGAATGATGATGGAGATGCTGACTACCTTCAGGCGTCGATTTCTGGTAGGAAAGAAGTTGCTAAGATTTTTGTTTTCAACACTGTTTAGGTGAGAGGAAATTTCCTGGTGTTATTAGATAAGCTAGTGTTCCTACCCAACAACCATGGCATAACAAAGAGGACAGGAATTTAAATGAACAGAAAGAATGTGATATAGAATTTTGCTACATGAGCAGCTAAACAGAGCCCTATTTTCTTGAATAAGAAGCTAAAACCCTTATGAACAATCATTAACTGATGCCTGCAAAAGATGCAAAGATGGCAACCTATTGACCAAATATTCAAATGGTAATTGCTTAACAATCAATTTTATAGAGATGAAGAATCATCATTTTCAGAGAGTTGAAACTTCTATTGTGGTCTTCACCTGTTAATGTTTTAGCTATATCTCCACTTGTTAAGTGCTCTCCTTGCAATTTGATTTTGGCACTTATTCCTCCATTTGCTTGTTTCTTTCTTATGAATAACATCGCTTTTGGTAGTGAAAAAGAAGCATGGTATTTTTTCTGTCTTGTGGTTTTATACATGTGGCTTCTATCACGCAGCAATGGATGAGAGGTTAAGTTCTTATGCGCTCATTGCGAGAGCTGCAATTGATATCACAATCCCTTTACTTACAAGGTTGTTTTCAGAACGTGTTGTGCGGCTTCATCAGGTGCTTTTCTTTTACTCATATCAAAGCCCCAAAGATATGTATGGTTCCGGGATTTTCAAAATCCTTGGACAATAGGATTATTTCTTGAAGAACAACTTCCTGTAACTTTTAAAGATTAATCTCTCTTGAAAAGTAAGATCATTGGAAAATTATTTTGCTTATCAAACCAAACGACAAGAATGTTGGAATCTTATTTTGCAAACGTTTTGGAAAGTTAAAGTCCCCCAACCAAACACCCCGAACCACCTTTTCTGCTGCTGAAAATTGTGCTACTTACACCTGAAGTTGTTGGTTGTCTTTACTGAAAATTATGTTCAACAGGTGGGTTCCAGCTAATAGTGCTTTTCTTGGGTAATTTTCATCTCTAGAGAAAATGATGTAGGAAAATGGGTTTAATGCTTTAAGTTAACGAGAATTGGTTCAGATTCCATTGCCTTGTCTTTCGCTAGATATTGAATCCAGTAATTACTTTTAATATAAATTTGTGCACCATTAATCTAATCCATTTCCTTGACTGAATGAATCTATAGCATGATAGAATACTATGATTCTTCAAGCATATTATCCAAAAGAAAACATGGTTCTTCAAGCAAATAGGCATAATAACAGTACCTTTGTTTATTGACGTTTCCTCTTTTTTTTTTTTAATGTTAATTTTTTTATATTCCTCTCGTATTTTTTTTTTATTTATATAGGGCGGGGGCATAACTGATCCAACTGAGACTTTAGAAGAACTATACTCTTTACTTTTAATAGCTGGGCATGTGCTTGCTGATGAAGGGGAGGGGGAAACACCTTTGGTAATTCTTTACTTCTCGCTGCATTTTACTATATTCCTCTTTTAGTACACTTTCTACATTAATTACCTGATTAATTTGTTTATTTTTTCTATCCATAAAATATCATCTCAAAAATGTGAATGAGTCTGACCATTCAAAAAGATGTGAGATATTGGTACTGGATTTAGATTGGTACTTAACATAGTGGTTAAGAGGTTGCTTAATGAGCCTGCTGTGGGAACTTTCTTTTGATCTGTTTGCCCAAGGGGCAATGATGTACTAGGATGCAACCTTAGGATGATCAGAATTTTATGTGGTGAACAAATACTTATAAGGAATTATGACAAGTGGACTAAATGATTGCTAAGTTGATGCAAATAGTCCACAGGAGAAAGTAGCTAGACTTATGGAAATGTTGAGCATATGTACGTGAGACATTCTCTGTTTTCAAAATAAACAAATAAACATATGTGGGACTTTTTATTGTTCTTTGGTTCGTTGAATAGGTGTAAAAGACGGGGTTGTTGCATTGAATCCAAGTGTTCAAGTTATGTGTATTTGATGCCTTAGGATCTAGATGGCCATATCCATTCAATGGGGTAAAATCCAAATATGGTCTCCTAACTTTAAAGGTCGTCTTAAAGTGGTCTCTTACCTCCAAAAGTGACTCTTAAGGTCCCTTATTTCCCTTAGCATGTCCTTTTTTGGTCCATTCCGTCAATTAAGTCATTATCTTTGACGGAAAATGCCTATGTGGCATCTACTCTGCCATGTGGCATCCTATGTCATAATAATAAGTCGCCAAAATGGAAGAACAATAAATATTAGGCTAAAATTTACGCTAACGCATAATATTAAGTACTTGAAATGACATTAAGCCCTAAAATTCATCTTCCCCAAATCTTCTCTAATTCAAACAGTAGCCACGCTGCCACCCACCTCGGGCCTATCCGCTGCCCACTTTGCCCCACTTTAGCCCCTCGATAACTGTCTCCCCTTGTATGTCACCACCATCTTGCCGTCTCTCCATCTATGCCACCACCGTGTCCCCTCCTCCAGTGTGATCCACCCCATCACCCCCTCTGTGTCACTGGCATCGATTACCAACACCATATTGACAAAACTGAAGCTCGCAAGACTCGGCCACACCGGCCGGCCCTAACCGAAATCCACCTCATACAATGGAAATCCTCTCTACGATGGAAATCCACACCGGCCGCCCACGCCAACATCCTCTCTCTTGTCACCAGAAATTCAAGTTCGCCGGCCTTGGGTTCTCTCCTCACCAAAAATTCAGGTTCACTAGCCTTTTTGTCAACCCAATTGATGTCGGTGGCGGAACTGGGAGAAGAAGACCATGGCAAGGCTCGATAGTCGCGGTACCCAGCTCAAGGGTCTTGCGTTATTTGCAGAGACAATTTTGGGGAAGAAGATGATTTAGGGTCAACTACATTTTAGGCCCATAATATTATGTGTTGCTGTTAGTTTTAGCCTAAATTTTCTTGTTCTTTCAATATAGTCATTGTTTTGTTATAAAAGAGGATGACATGTGTCATTTTGAACTGCCATGTCGACCTAGAATGTGCCATGTCATCACCTTCTGTTCAAGATAATAGAAGAAGTGATGGAAGGGACTCGAGTGGGACAAACTTTAAGAGGTAGGGGACTTTAATAGTCACTTTTGGAGGTAAGGGATCACTTTAGGACAACCCTTGAAGTTAGGGGACCATACTTTGATTTTACCCCCATTCAATGCCAATTGGAGTTGTGTGCTTTAGTGTGGTGCTAAGTCTGGGTTTCAAGTTGCGTGATTTTTTGGTTAGAACTTACATGCAACGTCCAGTGCTCATTTTCGTTTCTTTGTGCTTACTTCTGAAGAGATGGGTTAGCTGATGTTATTCCACATGATTTTAGTTACTTTTGCTAATTTGCATAGAATAATAGATAACTGAACACCTTGGCATTTTGGTTCAGTGGTTACTGGAAATGTGGAAATGATGTAGGGTTCCTCTTTGTAATAGTTACTATATACGCATACATGCATAAATATGTGTGTGTGTGTGTGTATTCTTGTTCTGTGCATTGCTGTTCAGAGCTTCTCTTTCAGTACATGGAACATCCATCTTTCACTATTTTTATGTATAGGTGTGCTTATTCCTCTCTCTCTCTAAGTTCTGCCGAGCTTTTCCACTTCATTTGGTGCAAACTTCTTATATTTGAACTTCTTAGTTTAGTAACTCAAAGGACTTCTATGGGTAAAACTCAAATCTGAAATAAGTGGCAGTATGAGATCTGATTTCTAGCTATGCCTTCTGATCTAGGTTCCAATTACCATACAAACTCATTTCCAGGACGCCTTGGAAGCAGAAAAGCATCCTGTTGTTGAACTCTCAATGTAAGCTATTATTCCTTGAGGCCATTTTGTTCATTCTAAGATATGGGATGAAAATGCTACCTTTCATGCTGTATTCTTTTAATTTTCTACATATGCAAGGGAGAATATAGGAACAAGAGTAAATTATAATTAGTTCAAGGTGACCAGGTTTATTGCAGTGGGTCCAAGTTTGTGATTATAAGACTTCTCTTCCTGGACTCTTCACTGGCACAAAATTATATATATACATGTGTGTGTGTTTGTGTTTGTGTGTGTATTCTTGAGCAAATTGAAGCAATTAGAAATCTTGTGGAAAATGGGACTTCTATCTATATGGATTCCTGCTGCCTTCACGAGGTTTGCTTACTTTTGCCATAAAAATATGGCTGGTAATTATTTCTTCAACCAAGCAAAATCATTTGCCATTTTACAAAGATAAAATACTACGTTTCTCTGTGTGAAGATACGAGCTAGTAGCATCCAGAAGAATGGGCTTACATCAGGTATTATGGTAGTTATTTGATAATCTGTCTTAGTGCATTGCAGTGGGTGCAATTGCTTCCAGCTATGCTTATGTTTACACCCAGTTCTGACCAGGCACTAACAATAGACTAATTCAATGACTCATTAGAATTACTAGATAAAGTGTCCAATAAATCCAGGTGCAAACTGATTGGTGGCTACTCTGTGACACATGGCTGCAGCTTAGTATGCAATCTGCAAAGGCCAAATTGGGCCTTGATAACGATTTGGCAGAGTGAGTAGGAAGAAAGCATGTAAAGATAGTTGATTGATTTCATGGCGATGATTCTTTTGTTTGTGGATTTGCAACTCGTGATGTCTTACTCTTTGTTATCCTAGAGAAGAATGTCACTTTATTGCTGGTTCTTTATCAGTTTAAAGGGACAAGCTTGTTTCTGCTTCCAAATGTGAATTGAATTAACATGGGGTTGTTGAAAAGTCAACATTGACTAAAGAAACTAGAACAATGGAGAACATCACGTGGTGAATAGAAGATGCTTGCTCACTAAGCAAGCCCAAATTGCCGACATACTAGAATTCTCTATGAATTAAATATTTTAGTAGCAGCTGACCTAGGACTAGTATATAACTATATATAGGCTAGTGGTGGCAATATGGCATGTATGAAAGAAAGAAGAGTATGAGTAAAAAGAGAAGAAGAGGTGTAGTAAGAGAGAACATAGAAGAGTGGAGAAGAAGAAAGAAGTGTGTGCATGCTCAGTTTAGGTTCGAGTGTGTGAGAGAGTGATACCAAAAATTCTGTTGTAATATTTGGCCAAAAATAAAAGGTGGCCAGATTTTTTATTCCTCTACAGGGGTAATGGGCTTTGAGGGTGTGATGCAAAATATTTTGCCCTTTCTGTATTTATTGCCTGACTTGGGCTTTCAGTGGATTGTTATGCATCCTTGTGCCATTGTAATAAACTCAACTCTAACTAAGCATTGTCATTGTCACTAAAGTGTGTGTATTTACTTGGGGACTGTCTGAATAGTTCTGATTTGAAGTTGCACCCTGTTTGCTGCTCTATTGCAGCATTGCATGGAGTTAACTATTTACAGTGATCTGCTACCTCTAAACACTTAAGGGTTTGTCATTGCTGTCGTTTTATGTACAGCACAATCATAAGATTTTCTGAGCAGAGCTTGGATCCAGGAATGCGAGCTACAATTTTCAGTCCTCGGCTTATGGAGGTAGCCTGCAAAATTTTTGCTGCCTTTTCCCAGAATTTTAATGTTCCTGTATGGTGTTTCTGCATTCTTGAAATTGTTCTCTTTGGGATTTCTTTTGCAATTAAGCATATAAGAAGATATGTTTCTTCATAAGCTTTGCAAGTTTGTGAGTTTTACTAGTTCCAAAACTTAGCATATTGAAAACTATGCCATGCCTGCCAGACATGTTAATGTCTTAATGAAGTTCTCCAAAAAAACAAAAAAAAAAAAAAAGACAGAAAAGAAAGAAAAGAAAAGAAAATATAGGTGAGTTACCCCCCACTTCCTTCTTCTCCTCATAAAACTATGTCACACTTTTACTGTTTTAAGTGCCAAGAAATTCTTTTAGTATAACATGTATGATCTCTCTCTCTCTCTCTTTTCAATCATTTTGGAAAGAGTACTCTGATCTTAACATTAATCCCAGTGAGATGGAGTTTAGTGCTTCCATATGTACTTCTCGTCATCTAATACTGTTATCGTATTTGGCCCCCCCCCCCCCCCCCCCCAAAAAAAAAAAAGGAACCTTTGTTGTTTGATGATATTTACGTTGCTTGATATTGTGTCCAGGCTGTCATATGGTTCCTTGCAAGATGGTCGTGTACATACTTAATGCCTCTTGATGAGAGTAGAGAGAGCAGATGTAATCCGGGTCAGGGTTATCAGCATCAGTCACTGCAGTCAAGAGAAGTTCTACTAAGTTTCTTTGGTGAACATAATCAAGGAAAAGCAATTCTTGACATTGTTGTTCGCATTTCTATCATGACAGTTTTATCATACCCTGGGGAGAAATTTCTGCAGGTATAAATGATTGAAACTTAACCCTCATCTTCAGGTTTTCTCTTCCGCTCATTGTAGTACTAGAGCATCATTTTGGTGTACTCTGTATGCAATCCAACTGGATTAATAGGTATTTCTATTCAGATATTTGAGGCCCACTTCTATGTAACTTCATCTCCTTAATTCAATTTCACTTTATGTGCCTCAGATTCTACTAAAACAAACGGACTTGATAATTTTACTTTTCCTGTCATACACTAGATGGGGTAATGATGCAGGACAGCTAAGTTCATCTTGTGGTAAAACTAGGAAACCAGGGTTGAACAAAAAAAATAAGTTAGATATATACATAATAAAAAAAATTAGAGTTCAATAAATCAGGCAGGACAGGTAAATTGATATTAGATAGTTGCAATGAGCTCATTACAAACTGAACATTAAAAAAAAAAAAAACCTTTAACAAGAAAATCAATTAAGAAAAGTTTGATGACACTGTGAGCTGGTTTTTTTTTTCCTTTTCATACTAATAATTAGCATCAAGTTCTACATGCCCTATTCAAATCATTGGAAGAATTGTCAGTTCTGTTTGCTAAGGTTTTAAACTGTGCAGGATATAGTGTCAAACTTTCTGTCTGACTTGAGAAACTGAAACACTTGACATGTTTTTTTTTTGAAACAGGAGCTTACGTGTTGCCACCTACTTCATGCACTAGTTCGTCGAAAAAATATTTGCGTTCACCTTGTGTTACTGGTAAGTTTTTTCTGAAACACTTCAACTGAAGTCATAGGACAACCATTCTGCTTCCAACCTTTAAATGCTATGATATTTTTTTTTTCGGTTTCCTTTTCTGAGTTCCCTCTGGCTAGTTGGTTGACTTTATTCTGTGATTGTTGCTGCTAAAGTTCTTGAAGGTATAGCTGCACTGTCTTATCTACAAGATGTAGATCACCTTGGGCAAAATCAGTCCAATTTTTCAAATAGCAAGGGGCAAGTGGCCCAAAATTGTCATAGGGTCTCAATAGGTCCTTTTATGACAGACAAGGGCTAATGGGCCTTTCGCAGTTCATTTTATCAATTGGTGGTGTGACTGGAACATCTTTTTCATGTGTCTAGCAGGACAGAAGCGTCCTTGACATCTTTTTTTTTTTTTTGGGTTGCGTTTTTTTTGTTTGGGGGGAGGGGGGGTCAGGGAGCAAAAAGTATAATTACTGTCATTCATCTTGTTCAAAATGAAGTTAACTTTGCGTTCTTGTTTTGAAAAATATTTTGTAGAATTCATGGCAGCAGCTGGCAAATGCTTTCACAAATGAAAAGAGTTTGTTCTTCTTGAATTCTTCTAGTCAGGTAGGCACTTAGGATGTAATATGAATTTCAAATTAAGCATTTAAGACTCTCAATTCTTTCTTTATTGTGGCAGTTTTTGCCTAACTCTTTTTTATTTTTTATTTTTTCACTTTCATAACAGCGTTCACTGGCACAAACTCTTGTTCTTTCGGCTTCTGGGATTAGAAATGCGGAGGCCTCAAATCAGTAAGTCTGGCATCCTTTTAATTTTGCTCCAGGAACCCCATTTTGGGTAGAGACCCTGCAGCCAATAGCCTCATGTCCTTTTCTTCATATAACAGGTATATACGGAATCTGACAGTCCACATGTCAGCATACTTGATTGAGCTTTCCAATAAAAAAGACCTAAAAGGCGTTGCTCAACAACCAGATGTCATCCTGGCGGTACACCTGTTAAAAAAGACCTTTTTAAGTTGCATAATTACTTGGCAGAGGTATGTTTCTCATTTAAGCTACTGCATAAATAGGCCAGTTGCTTGTTGGAACGGCTTCGTGGTGCAGCCAGTGCTGGAGAACCTAGAAACCAGAGAGCAATTTATGAGATGGGGATCTCTCTAATGAACCCCGTCTTGCTTCTTCTTGAAGTTTACAAGCATGAGGTATCTAATCTACCCATGTTTGCATGTTCCTTCCTAGTAATTTTAGGTCATTGTTCTTGTTCCTAACTTCTGCTTTGGTGCTTGCTTCCTTCTGTTAATCAAAATACAATTCTTAAATCTGAATTTATGATGCAAATCGAAAGTCACATGGTGTAACGTTTTTCAAGTTTCCTTGTAACTCAGTCCTTTTCAACGCACATAATCTCCCTCTTTTCAATGAGTCTTTGTTGTGATCCTTCTTCTCCATCCTTTAATTTGCTTTTCATTACCCTAACACCATCTAGATTTTTGTGTGATGTTTAGTCTACAGTTGTCTACCTGCTGCTCAAATTTGTTGTCAGTTGGGTGGATGGCCAAATTTCATATCTGGAGGCTAAAGAAACGACTGTTGTCATTGATTTCTGTATGCATTTGCTCCAACTTTACTCATCCCACAACATTGGGAAGGTACTATTTTCTCTTGTCTTTTTTCTCCCTGCTCTTACTGTGTCAAAATTTTATAATGGAGATATCTGGATGTGTGAGGTTATCCCTTGAATTCTTTTTATGCAGAGGATGATACCCACCCACCCTCTGGAATTGTTTGCATTATTGGTTTCCTTTCCGTATTTAACATAATGCGGGCAGATATTCCTACTGCCTCTTAACATCTTGTTTCCCGAGTTTCTTCTTCCTTTTCGTTCCTTCTCCAAATTCTAACTTGTAATGAAATTTTAGGTTCTTCATTTTAGCATACTATTGAGCTGGAAAATTTTTGCATAATACAGCTGATAGTCTTTTTCACTACTTACATGGCAAGTATTATCTCGTAAGTTCCCATTTGCAGTGAAGCTGCAAGCAGTTTTTACTGCTCTAGTTCTTACATAAATAAAAAATTTCTCTAGCATTTAATCCCTTGCGTAGCAGTTCTCTCGCATTTAGAAGCATTACACTTCTCTCACTTATTTCATGTGTTTTAGTTCCTTGATTTGCAAAAGTCGACCAAAAAATGGACAAAAGCAAGCATGATTGTTCCTATAAGATCATCTTAATTGTGCAAATGCTATCTGTTTAAGGCTCATATTGTGAGGATAGGTTTCTATATGTTTATTTCCTTTTTTGTGTGTTAGTGTCTCTAGAGTAAAAAACTTCTTTGCTTTGGGATCTGGTTTGGATTCCACATATTTCTGTGAACTGATTAAATTCTTTCTAGAGGTCTGTGAACTGAATCCATTTGTGGAAAATAAATTCCAGGGAAGGATGTTGATTGGTTCTCAAGCAAGATATTTCTCAATCTCTGTTCACTTGTTTGTGCATATCTTGCTGATTTCACAAGTTTAATTAGGTCTGTCTACTCTTGTGCCTCTCAGATATCAGTTAGCCTTTCAAGTAGTTTAATTAATGAGGCAAAGACAGAGATGTATAAGGATTTGAGAGCCCTACTTCAATTGCTTTCAAGTCTTTGTTCAAAAGATCTTGTAAGTCTTTTGTTGCCTGTTCTCATTGACAACAGGAATTGGAATTTTGTTAATATAATTTGTTTTGTTGTAAAACTTATTGGTTTACAATTGGTTTTCAGGTGGACTTCTCATCGGACTCTATTGAAGAACAAGGCACCAATATATCTCAGGTAAATTTGCATGGTTGTTTTTATGTTCAATTCTCCTGCGTGGAATCTTAGCTTGGTCTTGCAGGTTGTTTACTTTGGTCTTCACATCATCACTCCTCTAATATCGTTGGAATTATTGAAGTACCCCAAGCTGTGTCGTGATGTAAGATATCTGTCCATCCAAAGTTGGCGATGGCTTCTGTTATTTGCATTGAAGCTGATTATTAGTTTCTTGCTCTACAGTACTTTTCACTTTTGTCACATTTGTTGGAGGTCTATCCAGAAACACTAGCACAGCTTGAAAGTAAGGCTTTTGCTCACGTAATAGGAACCCTCGACTTTGGTCTTCATCATCAGGTAAATTGGCTTTTGCTAGCTGGGTTTCAGCCTTGTTGTTTACTGTTCTGAAAGTTGTGACCACAAAGGCTTCATGGAAGTGGATAGGTTGGATGTAGAGAGATATGCTTAAAATTCTCAGCATGTTATGTTAGTTTGAAGCTTATTTTTGTTTAATTAATAAATTGACCAAAGCAAATATGGTTCAAGTAGCCAAAGACCTAGTTATTTTTTTTTATAGGAAAGACATAATTATTTATGTTTGCTAGAGCAATAATTTGGGTCAGATTCAACCTTTAATTTGATTCTTGGTCAATAAAATAAAAATTCATTACATTGTTCTCTTTCACTTCAGGTAACAAATGCCAAACTTAAGGGTTTGTCCTGTAAATAATCCATTTTTGGGAAAACCACCGACCTTGGGATGTGAACAGAGAATGGCGCCTGATCCTTGCCTGATAGGGAGGATATAGGGAGGATAGAAACATGGGAGGGGAAAAGATCATGTACCATTCAACCGTTTCACCTAAACTTTGGGAAGACTAAGAACAATCATCAAATTAAGTAATATTTGTTTTGCTCTTTTTGATCCTTCTAGGCAGAGCCTGTCTGATATACAATTTGTTTTAGAGGAAACGCTCTTCTGAAGAAAACCAATTCTGTATGAGATAACTGATTTGATAGTTGTAACAACATTTACTTTTATGACAGCATGAGGAACCTTTATAAAATAAGTAAATAAAAATAAACAATAAAAAAGTAAGATAAAACAGTAAGAAGACATGTGGACTTTATTCTTTGATGTGAGGTCATACAGATGTGAGGATTCTTCTGGAAAAAGAGAGAAACCTTTCTTAACCAAGAGCTAATTGGAAAAGAATAGCGATAGATCAATTCGTTTAAAGAGCTAATTGGAAAGGAATAGTGATGGATCTTCTTTGTTGCAATTGAAGATTTAACTAAAGCTGGCCTTTTTAGTTTGACCTTATTGTTGAGGCCTGAGGTTCCATAAGATCTCTCACTTGTATAACTAGATCAATCAACCATTACAACTAGCAGCTGCTGTGCTGCAATCTAGTTTTTATCATGGAAAAGGAAGATTACTACTGATCTGAATTTTCTGTATGGACGAGATCATTATCTGTTAACTCAAGAATGGATCAATGAAATAGTTGTCCTTTTTTCACGAATGTCCTGGGACTCATACACCAGATTATAATCCTAGCTTGTCTGATTCATTTTTGCAATTTCAGGATGCAGAAGTAGTTAACATGTGCTTGAGAGCCCTAAAAGCCCTAGCTTCATACCACTATAGGGAGATCACTGATGATCGGACTGGATTGGGATCCTACGCCAGAGGACAAGGTAACTCTCAGGAAGGAGTTTTGGGCCGGTTTCTCCAATCATTGCTTCAGTTAGTCCTTTTTGAAGATTACAGGTTAGCAAATGGAATCTACCATGCATGGTGTTGCTAGGTGCCCTTTTAACCTCAAGGGTTGCACTCTGATGTTATGTCTTACTGTTTTTTCAGTCCTGACCTGGTTGGTGCTGCTGCAGATGCGCTGCTTCCATTAATCCTCTGTGAGCAAGACCTATACCAGGTTTTCCTAGCTGTCAACTTCTTGGAGAATCATTTTTATATTGTTCTTGACCTGAAATAGAAATGGGAATTTTGGTTTGATCATTGTATTTCTGTCGTTAACACATGTGCAGAGGTTAGGCACTGAATTGATTGAGAGGCAGGCAAATCCAGTGTTCAAATCAAGGCTAGCAAACGCATTGCATTCACTGACAAGTTCAAATAATCTCTCTTCTTCCCTAGATCGCCTGAACTACCAAAGGTTCAGGAAAAACTTGACTAAATTTTTGGTAGAAGTACGTGGATTTTTGCGAACAATATGAGAAAATATCTGGTAGAGTGGATATAAAGTCTGCCGGGTAAATACTCAATATGCAAGGGATACAGAAAATGGAAGAGCTTCTGCCGTCATCTACAATCTGCTACTAAGGCAGATATTTGCTGATTGCTGGTTCAAGCTTAAATGCTGATTTTTGACTAAGCTGCAAAATTAAAAGGGAAGTTTCTGCTTGTTTTATGAATATGAGTATCGGCCAACCATCATCAAATCTAGTGATATTGGCCACTTTCTCTTCACTTCTAGTTAGAGCATAAACGGTAGCTTTGGTCAATTGTTTATCGATTCAGTTGAAGCTCATTTGCTGCTGGGTCTTTTACAATGTAAATCTTTGCAGCTACAGGTTCTGTAGATACTTGTACTGTAGACAATATGTTCTCAAATTGGCCATCAAGAGTTTATCCAGGTTTTCTGGAGATACAGTTTCATGCAAAGGCGATGAAAATTTTAATTCCAAAAGGTTTTCTGGATGTGCAGTTCTGTGCAAAACGATGGAAATTTTAATTCCACCTGGTTTTCTGGATGTACAATTTTGTGCAAGGTAATGAAAACTTTAATTTGTCCAGATTGATTGCACAAACGAATTTGTTTCGTTGATGTCCACTCAAATGACTTTAAATGAGCACGTTTTAGAAAATAGAGGCTTTGTTCATTTCGCAACAATGCAGTCCAGTCAATGCGTTTTCGCATTCTGGGTTGGGTGGAAATTGCCCATATGCCTTTAGGCCAGCCTTGTGTACACCACTCTTGACTGTTTGATGGCTGCGAAATTGCCCGATTTGAGCACAGGCCGTTTTAGTCACCAGCCTAGTGTGGACCTAACCACCCCTGTTGCGAGACCAGAGCCTAGGGATGGGCCGCTGCGGGGTGGGGAGCAAGGGCGGCAGGACAGTTGCCAGCCCGCCCAACCAAATCCCTGTCATACGGCCTTTAACGAGCTGCATGTGAACCAATGTTGAGCTTTGTCTGAGCTCGATTTGAGCAGGAAACTAGTTTATGAGTGCGGGTGTTGACAGTAGGACACCCAATTCGCTCACACAAGGCTCGCCCTAGCCATAACCGCACAGATCTGGTCGGGCAGATGCAGGGCTGCAGGCCATAAGGGGGTCAGCAGGACAGGAGATTAAGCTCAACCGTCAAAGAGGCTGTAATTTTGCGTGAATGGAGAACCAAATCCGTTCAGCTGAGGAGGAGCTTATATTTGATGCGTGGTTTAACATGTTAACACGAGCAACAGTGACCATTAATTAATACATAAAAAGACTCAAGCTGAATATTGGGCTGTCCAAGGAAGGATCACCGACTCGGTTTTAGCGGAATCAAAGAGACAAAATGGGAAGACCGATTCGACAACAACTGGAAACAGATACAACGTCGGGATTGCTGGTAAAGCTATCTCAATAATCTGAAGGGAGCATCAAATAGCTTGAAGATTTACTTCTCGTTTGCTCACTTGTGCAATACGCCCTTCTTCGTATGCCTTAGCCTCTTTTGGTTTTGATTCTGCCAGGTCAGGAAAAAAATAAATTACATTAGAAGAACTAAAATCTAAAAGGCAGAATTCTTGGTGATAAAACCTTTTGCCTTTCAACTGCTTCACGATCAATTCTTTCCTTCCAGTTGCTCTTCCGGAGTTTGATAGGTCGATTCCCAACGTATTTACCTGCCAAGTTTCACAGAGAATGAATCTGGACTTCACCCATCAAATTATCTTCTTTTCTTTCTTTTTCCAGATAACCTTTTAATATAGTGCTAACACCTGACAACTATCCAACCATGAAGAAAAAGTAGTAGTGTATCAATATGTCTGGTACTTGAATGTAGAGCACTAACCATTCATCTCCTTCAAGGCTGCAGCTAGGTCAGAAGGGTTCGCAAAGCTAATAAATCCAAAGCCCTTTGTTTTCCCAGTCCGCTTATCCCTTACCACCTGTTAAATTGATAGCCACTAGGATTACCCTGCCATTGCACTATCTGAACAACAACATCAAGATTCAAGAAGCAAACACAACAGCGGCCAAACCACTGCCATTACAACAGAAACCAGCTCTCAGAGCAATAACACTTAGGCTTTGTTTGGATTGAGGGGAAGGGAAGGGAAAGGGAGGATAATTAATATGACTTATTTGTTTGAATGAGGAAATAGAGGAGGAGAGATAGTCATTATGCCTTCACTTCCCTCCTCAGTGTGTTTTTTCGATTTGGGGAAATGATTCATCCAGCACTGTTCCCCCTCCCCTCCCATGCCTTGTTAATGGGATCCAAACAAAGGCTTGATGTGCCTACTGCGACCTCCTAAGCTAAAAAAAACACTACTTCTATGCATATCATGATCAACACAAATATTCAGAAAGCAAACAAAATAAACAATTAACGGCATGTTAATCAAGTTTCTAAATAGTTAGACTATGGTCCATGTATCACACAAATTAATGGATATCAGCGCTTGAAATAAACAAAAAAATCCTAAAAAGAAATCTCTCATCCCTCAAAATCATTATCTTTCTGCAGATTCATGCCCAATAAACATCTGATGGCTAATTCACATATTTCTCTGTACTTCAGAAAGAGGAAAACAAGAGAGCAGGAAAAAAAATCCAGAATTGTAGACAAAAATGTTCAGTGTGGGCCTAGGAAGAGGAAACTGGTTTGTATGTGATTGGATATGCTCAATGATTTAACTGCATTACCGGATGCAAATGCTCTGAGACTGCATATCTCTTGGTCTAAATTTCCAAGTATGAGTGCATGACCCGTTTGAAGGTGAAAGTCTTGCTTTCGAAACTTTGGAGAACTGATTTGTTAAAAAAGGAAAACATTGTTTTGGATGTTTCCACCTAGTCATGGGAGTTCTTCATAATTTCGAAACGTGATTCTCCCTCCATGCTGCACACATCTATTAATGAATATTTGGAGAATAAAAATGTGAAATTCTCCACAAACTAACCGCCACCTCCTGAGCAATTTGATAATTGAAATATGTAGCAACTATCAAATTGCTAGCAAGTAAAGTCTAAGGCAACCAAGAAACCTTCTACGAAGATTTTTTAAGAATCTATAGAACACCAAATGTTTTTTCAAGTCTACCGACCTTTCTTCCACTTGTTAAAATCAACTCACACCCTCATATAACTTATGCTAGTCCATGACCCAGGACTCGTGCTCCGACATCTGTTCATATCCAATATTTATCCATTAGTTCTGATTTTTCCAAGCTATTGGATACAACATAACATATTCCCTTAAAAACTAATTTAATCAAGGGTCCTGATTTCGAAAGAAAAAATTTCACAATGCACAAGCTAGTATATCCTAGAATAAGGGAGCATCTGCAAAAAACAAACTTTGGAAAATCACTTACTCTTGCCATGTTAAAGGAAGGAAATCGTGAAAATGCTTTTGAAAGAACATCGTCATTCACCTCATTACCAAGATCGCCACAAAAAAGGCGGAAATCATCTGCAGATTACCAATAAGGAAAAAAAAAAACAGAACTGTCAGAATTCAACACAGCCATCTTGTGAGCAACTTAAAGGAGCTAGGGATGCAAACAGCAATAAACTTAAAACTGATCAAACGTGAAAGACATGATGCTTGATACTTTCAGGCCAATCTGCCAGAGTTGGATCCTCCCATGATTGACCTGCTGCTTTTCGAGGGATTGCTTTCTTCTTATTCTCTGCTTTGTGCTCAATCTCACTGCTCGCAAGTGCTGCTTTCACACTCTCCAGGGCCTCCGGTGTAACTATCTGCGCATCCCTTTGAAACAGTTGCTGCGCCTGTCCAAAATAACTAGAAAATTACCCACTTCTGATTCTGAATGACACTGCCAAAAATGCATAATGATTAAGCAAGCTTTAAATCGAAAAACAAAGCCTCCGTACCTCAGAATTCCAAACAGCTGGAGATTAAGGTGATCATAAAATCCTAACAACACAATGTCTATTACGATGAGCTGTACTCTACTCAAAAGAGCTGACAAGCTCCCAAACTACAGGAAGAAAACTAATGCAGCCTTATCTTTGCTCAACCCCTTGTAAGAAAATAAACGAATGGTAAATAGATATAATAAAATTTGTTCCATCGAATAACAAAATAAGACCTAAAACACAACTAGAAAATCAGCGAACAAGGAAAACAGCAGGACAGGAACAAGCCACGCAATCTAAAGCAATCTTATAACGCGTGTTATGATAATGAATTTACGCCTCACACTAACCTGCTGGTATACACCGGGAATCGGAGCAACCGGCGCTGGATATACAGCGGTTGGAGCCACCGGCATCGTCGACGTGTAGGGTTGGTCCGGCTGGGCTAGCTGTTGAAGATGGAATGGCAACGGAAAATAAGTCGAATTCGTGGTTGTTTGGTATGTAAACTGAGAAGACGAAGATGAGGAAGAGGTCGCCGCCGACGAGATTGGCATCGACATCCCAACGATCAGGGGACAAAGGCACAGAATTTTGAGATGTTAGAGTTGCACTGGAGGGCGAATTTCTTTGGGGTGGAAAGTACTTGCCCTGTAGGCACCAGAGTCATACTTCCAGCCTAAACACATCTTTAGCCCCCAAACTCAGTTGACCATGTTACCCCTTGAACTTAAACTAATGGGCAACTCTTGCCATCATGTGACACTCTTAGCCTCATGGGGGTCCTCCTTTATCGATCCTAGCATAACATTGTTCATCCATCATGGCCTTCATTCATTTACGTTGCCATCGTCTTCGCCTGTGTGACATGCTTTGCGACTATGTTCAAAATCTAACCTCCTTACGTGCTCCATTTGCCTCTTTCACCAAATCTCATCACACAATCTCATCCTATAGATAATTCTTATCTCGATTGATGCCCATTCTTTCTTTGTCTTGATGCTCTACCACCTAGTCCTCCCTAACTAGCATACCGTAGAATCATTTCTCAAGACCTCAATTGGCACTTCTTGGTTGCCTCTCTTTTGTCCTCTTGGACACCAACTTGTAACAAATCATCACTACTAGTTCATTTAGTTGATTTTTAGGGCTAAGTTCATTGGCAGATGCTTAATCATGTTTCAGAAGCTCGAAGAGGTTAGGAATTATCTATTACCTCATTTTTTAGTTCAGGCTAAGGATTCTTTTCTATAAAATTAAAATTAAACTTTTAAAGAGCAAGATTAATGCTTTTATATAGATGAAGTTGTTTGCTCTTCAAGACTTGAATGCAAAGGAGTTAATATAAAACTGAGAATGCTAGGAAACCAAGTTTACCAAGGAGAAGCATGACAAAGTTTTGGATCAAAATATTGTCTTCTACTTAAAAATCAATTTTTATACAAAGGCAAAATTGGTGCATGTTTCATAGCATCAAAACAACCAAAATGGCCAACTTTCAAAGCTTCATAAATCCAGTACAAAACAGATGTTGAAGTTTCATAATATCCAACAAGTTTCTAGTTAACCAAGCTAGCATCTTCCAAATTTTTAACTTAAAATTCATTTATTTACTAAAAAGTCAACTTTAGGTTAAACTTGAAATAAGCCAAAGAGTTCTAAAACTACTCTTATACAAAAAACCTAAAAACAAGTCTTGACACTTATTTCTTCAAATAAAACTCAATTAATAGCAAACTAAAATTAGACTATTGAACTATTTAACCAAGTTTACAAGGTTACTTGTACAAATGGCTTCCCAATCATCCGAGTTCTTGACCTTTATTGGAACGGCCTTTGAGCTCTACTGTTAAGGCTCCCCAACTTCATTAAGAAACCTCATTAAGTTGGAGCATCTTGATGTTTTGGGTTGTTTTATTTTGGGTCGGGTAAAGCTTGTTTCTTTTCTTTTGTCATTGATATATCTAGATGTATCAGACAATTCCCAGAACGAAGTTTCCCATCTAATTTTCCTCATCCTGGTAAGCTCTTTTTCTTGAACAATCCATTCAGCTACTTCATTGGCTTAGTTTGGCTTCCCAATTTTGTAGAGCTTTAGGAGGTCGACATTTATTTTAAGCCCAATTCATTTTAACTTAAGTCAATTGACTTCAAAATGACTTATTTTCATTCTTATGTCTTTTTTACCCGAAACTAATTTTAATTAAAATCCAATATTATGTAATTGTAATAATCCATTGAAAATACAATTTTTATAATCTTACTAATTTTTTTATGAATTTTTTAGCTTAAGGCATTAAAATTCATAAGAATTTAATAACATCTTGAAAATTTACTTTCAAGTGGATTATTGTATCTACATAATATTAACTTTTAAATAAAAATGGTTTCAGGTAGAAAAGTTGTAAAAGTAAAAATAAATTAGTTGACTTAAGTTAAAACAAATTGGCCCTTAGAGTGCAAGCTTATTAATTTTCTGAGCTTCAAAAAGCCCTATTTTCAATCCCTTTTTCCAACTCATTTTTCATATAGGAGCATAATGTTAAACGAATTGACTAAAAGAGATGTGGTTTGTTCTACAGCTAGTGAGGTAAAAAATATGTTAGACTAGGATAACAAAGGAAGAAAGACGTGAGGCTAAGAGTATCACGTGATTGCATGTGTTTGTTAAAAGGGTTTAACTAACTCACTTTATCAAGTTTAAGGGCTGAGTTGCCCCAATATCAAATTTAGAGTGAGAAAGTGTCCAGGTCATATTTAAACCTTACTTTTACCATGCATGGTAGTCAATTTGTTTGGACATTTTCAACTTGACCTCTAACTTAGAATCTATTTAATTTCATACCTCATGGTAGCAGTCATTGTCGTCATCTTCTTGAGAAAAATACTAAACCACTTGAAGAGTATGAATCACATGGGGCCTAAATCGACACCCACGAACCAAAATGACCCAACAACATTTTTTCCCCCCATAAAGGTCTAAGACCATGCCACTTGGGAAGGTCATTCCAACGTGAAAACACATTTTTGCTCGATTAGTCAATTAATTTCAAATTAAATCTTGTATATTATTGTACATTATTTTTATGTAATGCAATTATTTATTACTCCCTCTGTTTCACAAAAACTGTCCTCTTTACTATTCACAGCAATTAATCTATGATTTTATTTCTCATAAAATTTATCGTAAAAATATGAACTTTTTACATGAAAATGAAACTTTAAAGATTCTATTTTTAAATATCATTTTTTAGAATTTTTTTGAATTCATATTAATATAAATATATTTAAGTCAAACTTTAGTCAAAAAAGGCAAAAGGGCCAACTAATATGAAACGGAGGGAGTAAAATTTTATTTTTTAAAAAATTTTACAATATTGTTTTTAAAGTATTCTTAAGAAAAAAAAGTATTTTTTTATTAATTTTTTTAACCTTTAAAAATAAAAACACTCATTTTAATGAAAATATTCTAAAATGTAAAGTTTTAATAAATTGATATTTTGAATAAATGATCAATTCATATAATAACAATGCACAATAGTGCATTAAATTAATATCCTAGTAATACTTACAAATTAAAGATTATTAACAAAGGGAATAAAATATGAGTACTTTGTAGTAAAGTATCTAATTCTTATTTAATTGAGTCAACTCTTATTAATAGTCCAATAATTTTGATAATTTCATTTCACATGTAGAAAACATAAGCATACTATATATGTTTATGGAAAATGTCTTTTTTTTCCATGATATTAAGAGTGTTTCATTTCACATGCACAAAATAAAAATCCTTAATTTGTCCTAATAGGCCTTCAATTTGGTGTAGTAAGCAGCTACACCCATAGTCCTTTAATTGAGCAATTTTGTGCCTCTCATTAACTTGTAGGGTCAGGGTTCACTGGTATCATTGAATTGTTCTTTCAAGTCCATGTGTGTAGTGTTATGGTATCCAATTGAGTCATGGAACAGGAGGTGAATTAAGTATACTAGCCATGCAAGTATTAGTCCCTTATATTGTTCCAGACTAAGTTTTTTTTATAGCGTTTCCCTTTAGTATTTGGAAAATCATGTTCACGAACCCTAATTTGTTCTTTGCTCGCAAAACATTCAAGATACTCTTCTTCCACTTTGAGTAGTTATCACTATCTAAAGGGGTCGAGACTAAAGAAGCAGTTGTGTAATCAACTAAGATCAAGAAATAAGGTGAAGTATGGTTTTGGAACACATTGAGCGATGGTCCACTGTTACCGCCTCTCAAGTTTAATGACACTTGACCGTCCTTGCCTTCAGTCATCATAGCTTTGTGGGTTTGGTTTAGGTATCTTGCTTTTGTTATTGTTACAATAGCTTTATATAGACCTATGATTGGGTTAAATTTCTGAGGAAGTCTATATGAGTTTAAAAAGGCTGAGGGTTGAAATGCAAAAATAATAATAATAATAATAATAAACTACAGGCTGATTTATGGATTAAAGGTTTAAATTGCCAAGGAGGATAAAATTGTGGACCTAATTGAAACAATTGAGAGGAAATTTAGCCATTTATATGAGAATACTAGAAGGATTGTAAAGCTAGGGGTTGAATTGACACATGCGAATAAAATTGAGTCTCAATTCTGATGTTTACCGAATTGCTACAGGTAAGACATATGTGTCCACCGATGCTCATGTTGGTTGGAATTTTGCTTGGTTGCTTGAATGATGTTATCTTATAACTCAACCAGAAGGATTCTGAGCATATCTAAGGAGAAGAAAGCTAATGGATTGAAGAAACAAAGATTGCTTAGTCTCGGTTTCAGTTGCATGCTCCTGGTTTGTTGAGTAACCAAATTCTTTTTTTTTAAGCACGATTAGCTTGGTTCAAAGTTCAAACCATGAATTCTGCCCACAGGGAAGTGTGTTAAGGCCAGGCATTTGTGTGGCTGAGTATTGGACATTGGAAAGCTCAAGCTATAGTGAAGGGTGGGCTTCTTCACGACCACCATAACGAGATTGATGGCAGGAACCCGTAAAAAGGGTTATCAGGTAAAGAACAAGTCTTTACTTGGAATTCCAGTTAAGGCTAATTGCTGGATTTCTATTGTTGTGATGTTTCATTATTGTTGGATAGACATAAACATGGTACAGAAGGCCAATTATGGCTGAATTTAGTTAGGAATTCTAATGGAATTAAGGCCAAGGAACAATGAAAGCATTGAATGATCTTGGCTCCTTTTGTTAGGGAGAGTATAGGTTTCTAGTACCAGAAATGTATAGGGCTGAATGCCTGTTAGACTTGATTCACAGTAGGAATCAATCAAAGGTAGGCAAGCATCTGAGAAGCTGGGTGCATCCAGAGCACCAAAGTGTGGCCAATATGTAGGTTTCTCTCTATCTAAAATAGAGCGTTTGGTAAAATTAAGTAAAGGCAGAAATGTTGGGGCAGGAAAAAAAGGATGCTTACTGAGGTCTAAAAGGACTAAATGAAGTTTCAATTTAGTTGCTTGCATTCATACATTGTATTTTATTTTGCCTGTTGGATGTTTGTTCTGCTCTTGATGCAATATTTTACTGCTGGATGACTTTGCTTAAGTGATTGAATATATAGCTTGTGCTCTATTGTTTGCATCTAGTACGATTCGTTTGTTTTATTTGGATGCAAGTTTAAGGCTTTATGCTTAAGCTTTAAGCTGTGACTGTTCCTTACTAAGTTTCATTTGAAATTCACACCTTTGTTTACTTTTACAGTGTGTATTTTATTACTACTGCTGTGGTTGGTCTAGTAGAAAGCTGCACATGCTGGCTCTTTTGACTGCATGACTCTGAAGATTTGGTCTTAGAAATGAGACTTCTTAGTCATGGATTTTGGAAGTGACTTATGTTATGTATTTTTAGGTCATGTTTAGGCTGTGATCATGACTATTCTGTAAACAATTTTGGAACAAAATTTAAATTAGTGAATAAAACCATTTTTGAGTTTGCATTTCTAGAGCACCTTCTGCTGCTTTCTTAATGTTTTGTCTTCTTAGTTAATAAATTGACCAAAACTAATAGACCATGTGCAATTTGGACTATGACAGTCATTATACCATGTGCGAAGAGAATGTTGTATTGAATGATGTTTCCATGTTTATTCAATGTCCATACAAACACTTTATATATAAGAGCTATAGGCTAAATGCAAAAAAAACTACCCTCGCTATCAAAAGTCACTAATGTTATTCATATTTGTTTTTTCTTGCCTTTTTCATTCTTGTGACTCATGCTCTGGTAAGTTAATTGCTTGTTCTTCGAATGCATTAGATCCTTCTATTTATCTTATTTCAAGCTTTCAAGTGACTTATTTTAAAAGTTAGCTGGTACCATTAATCTTCATTGATGTGTAGGATTGTGATATCACAAACCATGTATTCATAGATACATGACCGTTTTCAAATAACATAAAGTCCACTTAAGGCCCACTCATTTGATGATAGTCATGGTACCATGATTATCATATGTAATGGCAATTTCATTTTTCTTAGATAAACCATATTATCTTGGCTTAGCTAGCTAACTTGAGCTTTGGTTCACTTACTAATAAGTTATATATTTCAGAACTTCTACAACTTGGTCAAAAATCTTTTGGATTTATTTATTCAACTTGTGTTCCCTCCTTACAATATTGTAGAAATGCCTTTCACTACATATATCGATAACCAATAACATTCGTTATATTTACTAGTTGTAAATGTCGTGAGGTTCGTTATGTTTGCGCACGTGTATGTGTGTGTGTGTGTGTGTGTGTGTGTGTGTGTGTGTGTGTGTGTTATAAAAAAAAGATGTTAAAAAAATTACAACTCAGTAATAGAAGTGCATATTCATCCTTTTCTCAACTGTTATTCAACTATTGCTAATAGCGACATGTTACGGGGAAAAATAGAAAAGAAAATTAAAAGGAAACATCTGGCTATGTGATTGATATTATTTGGTTCGTCTTAAAAAAAAAAGTTTAACCATTAGCTTTTAATGCATTCTTTTTCTCTAGTTTGTCGGCAAGGGAAATTTTATTGGTTTTAATATTTACACCTTGATATCAATTTTTTCCTAATAAAAAATTTAATCAAATTGTATGTAAAGTTAAAATTGATCTTTTATCTTAACTGGTAGTACTATTTTGCTAAATAACTATAATTGTGACACTATTCATAGACATGACGTCTCCATATAGGTTGTCTGTTTCTATGGAACACATATTAGGACTTACAAAAATGGATGGCTTAGATGAGATCATCACACTTATGAGAGTTAGACAATATAATTTTGCCTTTGCTAAAATTTTTTCATTATCCAGAACAATCATTGGTAGCACCAAGATTTTTTGTTCAGGGGGCAAGGTCATTTCAAATTAACAAAATTTTACAATCTCATACAAATCAAATAATACACTTCATAGAAGTCATATATGTACATAACCAAATACTAGAAACTTATAATTATTAACTACATCATGTACTAAAAATGATCTGCCAATTAAAATTATTCTATTAACAATTACCTATTCTATCACAATTATTTTATTCATTATTCAATTAAAATTCATTTTATCACAAATTTTCACAATTAAAATTCATTTTATCATAATTATTCACAATTACTCATTTTATCACAATTATTCACTACCTAATTAAAATTCATTTTATCAATAATTTTTTACAATTCTTCACTATCAAAGGAAGTTTTACAAACAAAAGTTACCAAACTAACTAAATAAAATTAGTAAATCGCTTGCACAAAGTCAAACTGACTTACCGAACCAAGAGTTAGAGTTCGAGACAAATTGTGGTCACAGGCCGCGTTGGACATGAACTATGAACGCCAAACGGCGAGTAGCGAATTTGAATTGCGAGACAGTCATGTGAGAGACGACTAACGAGTGACTAGAACAATAACAAGAGGAATGGTTCAAGCAAAAAAGAAAAGGATGAGCCTGAAGGTGGAAGAGAGAACTACTAGTACTAGACAAGCTCAAAAGACAAGAGGAAAGTCGACACCTAAGGCTGAAAACAAGTTGAGTTGAGCCGAGCCGAGTAGGAGAAAAATCGAGCTCGACTCGTATAGGATATCTAGTGTTCATGCTCAGCTCGAGCTCGTGAGGGAATTGCAATTTCTTGTTCAAGCTCGGCTCGAACAATAATTCTTCAGTTCGGAAAGTGTTCATCTCGGCTCGAATTAACTCTTGAGTTTAACAAATGTTATTGTTTGATGTGAAACAATGTATTATAATATATTACTTTTGCAGAATTCTATATGCTTCTGCCACAACTAACTGAATTTGTGAATTAAAGTAGAATAAAGACAAAGAACAATTAATTCTCTGAATCTCTGGAAGCAAATCACATGAAAAAAATTCTAAATTACAATGAATAAAAAAATCCATAAGAAAGAAACCTAAACAATTTAATGCGCCAAAAAACATGGGGATTATTCAAACGAATCCCCTAAACCAAGAAAAAGTCATAAAAACTACTAGCAGCCTATTCTTTGTATCTATCTCCTCAAAAAATGTAACCTAAAATACACATATATATAAAAAATTAACTATTGGTACTTTTACAACTAAGTCATTGGCAAATAATAATTGAAGCAACAATGAAATAGCTATCATACCACTACAAGCATGAATAGCTATAGTTGCTGAACTTTTAATCAAAGCATACTTCCAATTGAGCAATTTCATCATCATGTTAGAGTACCATAGTTTGTAAATTAAGTCAAATATAAAAAAATAAAAACAACCTAAAAGAGTGCTAGAACACTGCCAATAAAATCAAACAATCTTACTTAAAATCAGGCAACTGACCTCTAAAGGTTTATTCACTCCGAGATCAACCCGTAGCCAATCTCCAGCACAAATTAAAGCTTGCACAGTTTCTGGCTTCAAGGAACTTCTGTATTGGTCAAGAACTCTACCACCTGCACTAAATGCTGATTCAGAAACAACTATAGAAATAGGAATAGATAATATGTCTATTGCCATGGTAGAAAGAATCCGAAACTTGAGAGTGTTGTTTTTCCACCATTGTAAGACATCAAACTTTTCTTCACTTTTGCCAACAAAATGACCTTCATCCAAATATAGATCCAAATTAGATTTAGAAGGCAAAACTGTGTCTGATTCTTGAGCCCAAAGATCAAATTCAGTTAAACTTTTACTCTTTCCATTAGAGGCACCCACAGCTGCAGTACCACAACTACCACCAACACTAGTCTGAAAATTAGTAAAGACAGTGCTACTTGGAGCATAAGCAATAGCATACTCAGAGTAAAGCTCATACAAAGACTTACGAACAATACTTATTTGTGCATGAGCTTCTGAAGAAGGATAAATTTCTTGGAAACAGAATTCGATCAACTTCATCTTATATCGAGGATCTAAAATGGCAGCAATTGCCATTAATAAATTGCATTCACCCAAATATTTATCAAATTTTTGTTTCATTTTCTTTACCATATCTCTAATGTAGCCCTCTCCATCTAGAATATTTTCATTCAAAATTTGTTTAATTTTCCAAATTTCTGGAAGAAACAAATTAGCAGTCAGGTACTGTACACCAGAGAATGCATTTGTAGCATCATGGAATATCTCTAATATTTTACAAACTTTTATAACCTGCTGCCAATCTTCTACAGAAGGTAACCACTGATAGTAAGGGTCTCTTTCTCGATACAATGGAAATACCTCTCTAAACAAGAAAGCAGACTCTAACATAGCATAAGTTGAGTTCCAACGAGTAGGCACATCCAAAACCATTGATTTTGAACTTGGCAACTCCAATTGCCTAACAATCTCATTGAATTTATGAAATCTTGGAGGTGACATTTTAAAACATTTCACACTTTCATGAACATTCTCGATGACAAACTTTATTTCACTTAACCCATCTTGCACCATTAAGTTCAAAACGTGTGCACAACATCGAACATGAAAGATTTTCCCTTTGAGAGATAGCTTTCCTTTCCTTGAGAAATTATCTTTCAAATATTTCATAGCAAGATCGTTTGACCATGCATTATCCAATGTGATTGTAGATACCTTATTCTTAATCTCCCATTCAACTAAACACTTAAAGATACAATTAGCAATAGCAAACCCAGTGTGTGGAGGTGGCAAGGCACAAAAATCCAATCAAAATCCATGTAATGTCTAGTGAGACAGAGATATCCAATAGTCTGATTTGAAGTCCATAAGTCAGCAGTAAGACTGATCCTATCAATTATCTCTAACATGCCTTTTAACTTATTCTTCTCAACAGTAAACACTTTCATGTAATCACTTCTCAAGGTTATACGAGATATTCTATCAAAACGAGGATTAAGAGCCTTCAATAGAACAATAAAGAGCTCATGCTCCATTATCTTAAAAGGATACTCATGAACTATAACCATTTTAGCCATAAGCTCTCTAATCTTATCTTTGTCATACTTATAATTCACCAAATTTCCAACCATACCTTCAATTCCTTTAGGTTCCACAGCCAGTTGGTGCTGCCTTTTATTATTCACCTGACGAATAGCACAAGCCTTAATATGTCGAAGAAACTGGGTGGTTGAACCTCCAGCATTGATTTTCAGCAATGTCTTGCAATGGATGCATTTTGCCTTCTTAGTTCCATCCGCAAGCTTAACTTCTTCAAAGTCTTTCCAAACTTCAGATTTTCGTTTTTTGCTTTTACTGACATTGTTCTCATCATTGTTGTTGTTTTCCTTATCCTTTGCATTAACTGGAATTTCTTTACCTGCTAATAATGACAAAAATCAAAGTAAGTATTCACAACTTAAAATTGGACAATGATAGCAAAGCCAAAAGAGCAGTCCTACCAATTCAGAAAACTCGCTCAAGGCTTGGGATATCACTGTGAATACTACTATACGGTTGCTTCGGAAGACTAGGAATGATGTGGTTTTAAACGGCAAAGGTTTTAGTTGCTTAGATCTTTTCTCATCTGCCCAAGCATTTTTTTTTCTAGTTTGCTAAAAGATCAAGTTTTGTTCCTCCATTGTTCTCCAATTGGCTATTAAATCCAGGTCCCATCAGTTAGAATTGTTTTGGTTGTAATTAGGGTTTGGCTTGCCTTCTAGCTACTGTCTTTCTAGCTAATTGTTTCAGACCGATTTGTACCAAATTTTAGCTTGTTTCATTTTTTTTATTATTAATAATTTTTTTGCTAAAAACACAAAACTCTTTCGGCCATACGAATGTTTGAACTAATATCATGATATATTAACAAGTTCAATAGCCTATATTGTTATACATTACCAAAGTGATTGGGAACAGAGAAATCACAGCGAGAAATATAACAATTGAAATCAATTCTTGATAAAAAACTCAATTCTTTGACAAAAGTCAGGAAAATAGCATACGGTACCTTGTTTCCCTTCGGAACCCGTAGCCAAGGTGATCTGGCTTGAAGCTTGAAATTTTGAAACCCTTGAGAATTGCAACAGTTCCTGTTGCTTTGTAGGAAATTTCTATCTGACTCGGTCATACTTTATGGCTGAATTTTAGAACCTTAATCACTAATTTCCATCATTATTGAAAAGAAAATCAAGAATCTTTAAATTGAAAAGGAAACGATGAAGTAATCTGGAAAGTTGATAAATGCAATTCTGCAAATGGGGGAAGAAATTGGAAAGAAACGCAAGCAGATCGAGCTGAACAGGTAGTGGATCGGGCTCGGCTTGAAAATTGTAACGAGCCCAATATATTGTTCAGGCTTGGATTGAATAAGCCAAAAACAAGCTATGAACGAGCTCTAAATCGAGTCGAGCTCGAGTTGTTCGTCCATTTTTTCACCCCTATCGACACCTCGACGGAGCCCAAAGATGGAGTAAGAAAGACGGCAACATCGCGGCGATGTGGTAAGGACTAGGGAGGAAGAGGTCATCGAGCTGCTCGTTCGTCTATGAGGAATTGGCCAATTGGGGATAGGTGAGAGAGATTGAGGATTTGGGGGGAGGGGACATTTTGTGTGTATGTTATAATACCTGCTTAAGGCTGGAGGAAATAATCCTATTTTCTTTAGTGCTTGTCTCACAACATCTATCTTTATATTCTTCCATCATTTTTTAGGGATAATAATACATACTCAATCCCTAAATTATCTCGAATTGACCAACTAATTATATACTATCTAAAGGTTTCCAGAAATTGCTGCCCTTACCCCTATTATGATCCGCCACTGAAAACAATGAACCATTTGTGGGTAATTTTCTATTTGGAAATACGTACAAATTAGAAGTTATGGTTTTGTTAACAACTTTGTCTGCAAACTCTTGTCCAAATAAAATTCATAATAACTCATGACACAATTTGGATGTGGTTGTGGTTGCATTGTTTTTTTTTTTAATCTTCTGAACTGATCGAATATTAGCATGAGTTATTTAACTAATTAATCATGTTTGGCATACATCTCGATCACATATTTCTAGCATGTTATCATTCAAAAAACAAAAATAACAATGAGTAAAGAGAATTAAACTCATGAAAAAAATAGCATAATTATGCAAATACCAGAGAACGTGAAGAAGAAAAGTAGCTTTATTCAGGATTCCTATAGTAACCAACTCTTAAAAAAAAAACTATTTTTGTAATTTAACACGCATAAAATGCTATTTGGTCATAAGAAAAAGTTGTTGCTAATAGCTTGTGATCTATTGTTACGAGTAAAAGACATAGCAGTCTCTTCTCCCGTAAACTACAAAATGAGTCATTACTGTTTTACATGCACAGAGTAAAAATGAATTATTTTGCAAAGAAAATAATCTCAGTTTGTTACTCAAAGGCTATTTTTTCTTTTTGTTTTTCAATTTGGCTCATATTTGTAATTATTTTACATATATTGCCTTTAAACTATGTGTGATGTTGCTATTTAGTCTTCAAAGTTCAAAAAGTAGCTCACCCATCCTTAAACTTATGAAAAAGTTGTAACTTCAGGACGCCATTAGGTTTAATTTTCAATTCTTTCTGAGGAAACTTACAATTACGTCCTGATGTACATCCTAACCTACAGTTTGTCTTATTTATTTTTAGAAACTTATACTTTGCCCTTATATTTTTTACACTATCTGATAACAACTTCTGAAACTATATTTAAACTCTATGATAGTTATCTTTCAATAATTTCAATCTCTCAAATATTTTTTTATACTTGATAGACATTTTAAATTATCAGTTTTTCCTTTCTGTAAATATATATTTCTCCCTATAAATACATATCAGTAGTTTGTGAGCTATTGTTACAAGTTAAAGACATAATAATCCTTTCTCCCATAAACTACAAAACGAGTCACTATTGTTTTACATGTATTGAGTAAAAATGAATTATTTTGCAAAGAAAATAATCTCAGTTTGTTATTCAAAAAGGCTATTTATTCTTTTTGTTTTTCAATTTGACTCATATTTGTAATTATTTTGCATATATTGCCTTTAAACTATGTGTGATGTTGCTATTTGGTCCTCAAAGTTCAAAAAGCGGCTCACTCATCCTTAAACTTATGAGAAAGTTGTAATTTTAGGACGCCATTAGGTTTAATTTTCAATTCTTTATGGGGAAACTTACAATTATCCCCCGATGTATGTCCTAACCCACAGTTTGCCCCATCTATTTTTAGAAATCTACACTTTGCCTTTATATTTTTTATAGTATCTAATAACAACTTCTGAAACTATATTTAAACTATATGATAGTTATCTTTTAGTAATTTCAATCTTTTAAATATTTTTTTATACTTAATAAACATTTTAAATTATCATTTTTTTCTTTCTGTAAATATATTTTTCTCCCTAGAAATATATATCAATATTTTTTAAAGGTCTATTGGCTGTAAAAAAAAATATCAAAAATCTTGAAATTACTAAAACATTATTATTACACAGTTTAAATTAAGGTTGCAGAAGTTATTGTCAGACACTGTAAAGCAAATAGAGAGTAAAATGTAGGTTTTTAAAAATAGAATGAGTAAAGTGTAAGTTATACCAAACTACATGGGGAGTTTTTGTAATTTTCCCTTCTTTGTTACTATATGCCTTGGCAGCTTAGTCAGTAGCTTCATCTCATCCACTGCCAGAAATAACCACCTTGTGCTAGGCATAAAAAGCATAAAATATGGAGCATGTAGTGCATTAAAACAAACAGAACATCATGACGCTAATATGCTATACGCAACTACCTGTTATTGCAATTGTTTGCAATAATGTGTGTACAAACTAATGGTGTTCAAAGGGGCAAGTCGGGACCGGCTTGGGTCAAACCCGGCCTAACCAAGTCAAACCCGGCTCAGCACGGGCTCGAGTTAAGCATGGAAAATGGAGGGGCGATTCTGGGCCTCAGGTAGGAGGAGGCTTGAAATGGGTTCGGTACTACCCAAGTCACAAGCAGGCTCGACACAAAGACCGGCACGGGACCGACCCAGGCTAGGCCCTAACGGTCAACCAATACTCCCAAAGGTTCCAAATTTTTTTTTTTAAAAAAAAAAAAAAGAGAGAAAATTACACTCCAGGTCCTTCTAACGACCTGCAATATTTTTTTAACCACCAGAATTACTTTTTAGCCCTCTTAACAACTATATTCTAAAGGTTTTTTAGTAAAAAAAAAAACCTTCCCCTATAAATAGGGAGGCCATTTCCACTATTTCTTCACATAAATCTTAGCAATCTCTTCCTCTCTACTAATACATTCTCTCATTTTCTTGAAGCTCTCAATCTTTTTTTTTTTCATTTTTTCTTAATCATTCCTTAATTACTTCCAAAGCTTTTCATCTTCTTAATTTATTCTCACACAAATGACATCAAGAGGAAAAGGAAAGGCCTTAAGCTCTTCATCCAGCACCAATTTGAGGTCTTCATTTTTTTGCCTTTCCCGACCGGTGACACGTGGGACTCAAATCTAATAAACTGATGATGACAAGCAATTCGATATGAGTTAACACGACTTGGGGCTTGACAATCAATTTTTTGATGATGACGTTAAAAAGGTGGATGCAACGGCATTAGAGAATGTTGGTGGAGGAAATAGTTCTCAACGGACCCTGACAAGCCATCAACTCGAACTTCCATCATAAGGTAAGATGTCAAGGCTCACCGCATGAGTTTAGGAGTATTTTGACTAAGTTTTCGATAAGGATGCTCATGACAACGATGCGAGGCTCACAAATTGCAAATATTGCAAGACAAAGCTCGTGCACAAGAAGAACTCTAGCATGGGAATACTCAAACAACACATCGAACATAAGCACTCGAAACTATGTCTAGATGTAGCTGTTAGTATCGACGATCAGACACAGCTTACGAGTACTGCCGGTGGATCAGGTATTTTTAGATTTAATCAAAAAAATTGTAGAGAAAGTACGGTAGAATTGATGATGTTAACTGAAAAATCATTTACACAAACGAAAGATAGGCACATGAAAAAATAGATTAAATCACAATTAAACCCTTCTTTTAAAATAGCATATAGGATTACTGCTAGAAATGAGGCATTTAAAATTTAGAAAGCTGGTAAACCAAATCTACAAGCATACTTCTCTACTTTTGATCATTTTATCTCATTCACTAGTAACATGTGGACTTTACCACTAGGACAAGATTATTATTGTATTACTACACATTTGATTGATGATAGTTGGGTCGTTCAAAAGCTTATCATTGCATTTAAGTAGATGAAAGTCAATCATACTGGTTGAAACATATTCCAAGTTATTTCAGAAAGTTTTAAAGAATTTTTTTTGTCATGGCAAGATTTTTAGCATAACATTTGATAATGTATCCAACAATGATGTCGTAGATAAGACATTGAAATAATTACTAGAACCTGTCTGAGATGCCACATTTTTTCATATTATATGTGTATGTCATATTTTAAACTTAGCTATCCAAAAAGGTCTTCAAGTTTTAAGTACTGAAATTACTCAAATCCGGTGGGCAATCCATTATTTGAAGTCAAAGAACAAAGTTTTCAAAAAGTTTAAGCTATATTGTCTTGAAAATAGCCTCGATTTTAGCTGGAAACATTTTAAACTTGATTGTCCTACCTGATGGAACTCGACATACGAGATGTTGATAGATGTGATATCATTTGCTACACATATGACATGTTTTATAAATGTCAAAGAAAAGAAAATGATTTTAAAACAAGAGATGTGTGATAAATTTTCAAAAGTGGCTGTTATGCTATGATATTTTTATGAGGCCACTGTTTTTTGGTCCAGTGTATACTATCCTACATTTCACAAAGTTTTAATGCATTTGGTCAATATTGCATAAGTTTTTAACCAATACAAGGATGATGAGTTCTTAAAAGACACGCTTAAGGCCATGAAAGACAAATATATTTTATATTTCAGTGACATATCCCCGATCTATTTACTTGCATCTGCATTAGACTCGACTGTCAGAGTCACGGATACACAACAACTACTTGAGGGCTATTATAGTTTCTTAAAAATGACATATATTTCTGTTCATATTATAACTGCTACTATTAAAGAGCACTCACTGGAGTTATTTAAGATTTATGTCAACTGACATAAGGATAAGGTTGTGAATACTATTTCCTCTACCATCGGGCAGGGTTGTATTTATATAGGGACAGGGGGTGGCAGCTACCCCCATAGAATTTTGGAAAATTTTATGGGGTAGGTAGTATATGTGATATAATTGTAGGAAAATTAAAGTTAGGTACCTATATGTAAGTTTTAAAATTAATGGAGGAATTTTATATGGTTTAACCTTTTTTTTAAAAAATAATTTTACTGATCCAGTGCGTTTATTTTTTTTTCTTTTTTAGTTTCATAGAGACTTCCCGGCTCCCCCTGTTTGCAAATTGCAAGTCACAAATTGTGATTGCCGATTGCGATTTGTGAAGGCAGAAGGCTCTCATGGACGTGGCATGGCAGGCGGCATCCGACGGCGATGCAAATGCAATTTACTCGACAACCGCCAGTGGCTAGCCACTCCCTCCCCCCAGGCATCTTCACTTTTCAGGCCTTCGGCTAATCTGATTTTCCATTTCTTCCAGGTAAGTAAAGTCTGTCTTCTTGAATCTCAAGTCTCAACATTGTATTGTAACATTGTTGATTTCGTTTAATAGTTGTTTAATTGGTTTTTTGAAGAGTGAATATAAGAGTCAGAAGACTTGATTGTTGTTGCTGTTGCCTGTTGGGTAGAGAGGTCCGGGTCCCCAAAAAATTTCAATGACAATTGGTATGGGCCGCACAGCGGCATCGCCAGTGCCAGCCTAGCAGCTAGCCCCCCTTCAATTCGCTCTTTCTACACTGCTGTTGTGCTACCCGTCTCTACTCTATGATCTTTTAGCTCTTTGGCTGATCTGATTTTCCATTCCAGGTAAGTAAAGCTAAAGCAACTCGTCTGTCTCAATGTCTTCACAATCCATTGAGTCACTGAACATTTCCACTATTATTGTTGATTACGTTTAATTTACTTGGTTAGTTGGTTTCTTGAAGAGTGAAGAGAAGATTTGATTGTTGTTGATTGTTGATTTGTTGTTGGGTTAGAGTTCATCATTTAGAGCTTCAGAGTTGTGAGTATATTAGTTGGTACTTGGTACGTGTTGAATTGTTCTAAGTGAATAGTGACTTAAAATGCTTTTTAAGAAGAAAAGTTTGTCGTGCTTGTTGATAAAAAAATCATTCTATTTAGTTGATATTAAAAAAATATTTACAAATTACGAAGTAGTAGGACTAAATTTAGGACAAATATTTACTTTGAATTAGTTAGTTTTGTTATCTTGATGTTTCAAGTTTGCTTCCACAACTATGGGTAGCAAACAAAAAAAACTATTCCACTTCTTTCATAAAAAGTCTCCACCGAAAGGTGAAAGCAAAACCTAAAAGGGTTAATGTCCACGAATGGTGGAAAAGGTTTCAGAATCCGTCAGAGACGCAGATTATCTTCAATCTCCAACTATTGAATCTTCTCAACAAACTCTATGAACTTCAAATTCTACAAATGTTTCTATACTTCGTGATCCAGGGTTGCGCCCACCAATGTGGACATATTCGGTTAACAAAAGGGATGAGATAAAAAGGGCCTACTTAAATGCTGGTCCTTATCAAATCAAGTGTGATTATCCTTTTTCAGAGTCGGAAAATAATCAACGTAAGTTTCAGTATTCATGGTTTTCTGAATTCCCTTAGCTTGAGCATTCTGAAACGAAAGATGCTGCATTCTGTTTTTATTGTTATCTATTTACAGAGAAAATCAAAAGCATAAAAATGGTTGGGATTCTTTTACTATGAATGGTTTTTGGAAATGGAAAAAGGTTAAAGATGGGAAGAATTGTTCATTACTTAAGTATGTGGGGTTAGGCCCTTGTTCCCCACATAATAATGCCGTGAGTAATTGTGCAGCATTATTGAACCAATCCAGTCATATTGATAAGGCAATAAAGAGACAATTAGGGGAAGAGATTGAAAATAATAGACTTCGGCTTAGAACTTTAATTGATGTTTGCCCAGTGGTTATCTTTTCAAGGGATTGCATTTAGAGGCCATAATGAGTCTATTGATTCAAGAAATCAAGAAAATTTCATTGAGCTGCTAAAATATATAACATATTATAATGATCAAGTGGCAAGTGTTGTCTTAGAAAATGCTCCTTACAATGCAAAATACACATCTCCTATAATACAAAAAGAAATCTAGCATGTATTTGCAAAGAAAGTAAGAAAAAAGATTCGTGAAGATATTGATGATTCGATGTTCCGTATCACTGTGGATGAAGCAAGTGATGAAAGTAAAAAGGAACAAATGACCTTTGTTCTTCAATTTGTTGATATTAAAGGTTGTGTACAAGAGCGGTTCTTTTGTATTTCACATGTGAAAGATACATCATCAGCTAGTTTATACTTTGAGATTTGTAGTATTCTTTCTGATCATGAATTAAATGTTCAAAAGATTCGTTGCCAGGGGTATGATGGTGCTAGTAACATGCACGAAGAATGGAAAGGATTGTAAGTATTGTTTCTTAATGATTGTCCCCAAGCATATTATATCTATTGCTTAGCTCATCACTTACAATTAGCATTAGTTATAGCAGCAAAAGAGGTACATGTTATACATGAGTTCTTTTAAAATTTATCTGTTATTGTCAATGCTATTACTGCCTCTTATAAATGCTATAATAAATTGCAAGCCGCTCATGCTAATAATATTGCACACTTAATATTTGTTGATGAGCTTGAAACTGAAACTGGTGCTAAACAAATTGGTTTTTTGTAAAGGCCGGGTGATACCCGTTGGAGTTTTCATTTTGTATCAGTTAGCAGTCTTCTTAATATGTTTGATGCTGCTTGTAAGGCTCTTGAAAATGTTAAGGAAGATGGTGCTAATTATAAGTCAAGAGGAGATGCTGCAATTGCTTTGAAAAGAATGCTTTCATTTGAGTTTATTTTCATCGCTCACTTGATGTATAAGATTTTTGGTATAACTGACGTTCTATGCCAATCATTACAACAAAAGGATCAAGATATTATAAAAGCAATGGACTTGGTGGAAATTACTTCATTGTGCCTACAGGAGTTAATGAGGGATGGATGAGATTCCTTTATTCAAAATATCTACTCGGTTTGTTTACTACATGATATTGATATTCCAAATATGAGTGCTCCCTATTTTGTAGGGTGTAGTAGTCGCCGACATGATGATGTTGATGTAGAGCATTATTATCATTTTGATGTGTTCAATGAAACTATAGATTTTTAGTTGCAGGAGATATCTTTTAGGTTCAATGAGCGTCTTATAGAGCTTTTGAAGTTAAGTTTGTGTTTGAATCCGAAAAATGGGTTCAAGTCACTTGATATTGATTCCATTTGCAGCATTACCTAGAAATATTATCCCAATGATTTTTTAAGACATGATCATGACTTGATGTCGTTTCAATTACGGCATTTTTATGCTGATATTAGAAATTTATCAGATTTTGAAGGATTGTCATCAATAGCTGAGTTATGTCAAGTTTTAACAGCTACTGGAAAGTCAAGTTATTACTTTTTTATTAATAGATTGATCCGTTTGCTATTGACTCTTCTTGTGTCAACTGTTACTACAGAACATGCTTTTTCAGCTATGAAAATTGTGAAGACCAGATTGAGAAACAAGATAGATAATAATTATCTTACTGATAGTCTTTTTTTATATATTAAAAAAGATATTGCAGAGACTTTTAGTTTAAATTCAATATTTGATGATTTTAGAGATTTGAATGAGCGTCGTGTTAGATTTTGAGTTGTAAACTCTTGAATTGAACTTAATTATTGTAGATTTTTAAATTTCATGAGTTTATATGTATTACTGTTTGATGTTTTTCTGTTGTTAATTATAAATTTATACATTTTAACAACTTATTCATATATTCACTCTCACCCCTGCTCTCTAGTCTATAGTCCTGGCTACGCCCCTGCCATCAGGTGTTCATCATTGTCGGGTTCATCATCATCAATCCGGCAGAACAACTCCTCAAACGGCCCCATGCTACAGCATTCGGTGTAAATGAAGTTGACACATACCTTCACTTCGTTTGGGAGAATAGTGAGACCGACATTCTAAAATGGTGGAAAGCAAGAAGCAACAAATTTCCATTACTCTCCATAATTGCCAAAGAAGTTCTAGCTATTTCCGTCTCAACCGTGGTATCTGAGTTTGCTTTTAGCGCCAGAAAACGTGTAATTTGAAAGAAACGCACAAGGTTATCACCAAATACAGTTAAAGTTTGTATATGCAACCGTGATTGGGGTTTTGCAGCTTTAAGATTATAAGACCACAAGAGTTCCGACGATGAAAACCCTGATAAGATAGATGCGTAAATCCACAACTTGTTCATTATCTTCCTACTTTGTATTTGATTTGATTTTGCTATTCAGTACATATCCTAGCTTTTATTTTACATTTACTTTTATGGAACGTTTTGCTATTAACTTATATAAAGCTTGTTTCATGTTATGTAAGTGCCATTTGGCTTTAAAATTAATAAATTTTCACACCGGCGGCGGTGTTTACTCTTAAAACAAGTAGTTTTCAAAAAATTTTGTTTTAGAATCAAATTTTAAAATTTAAAAACAAAAATTAAAAAAAATGGTGGGCCTAGGCCGGCTCAGCCCAAGACTAGGTAGGGCCCGGCACGGACTCGGCATGCCTCAACCCGGGTCGTGCCTAGGCCCTCCAAACCCAGGACTGGGCCTGGCTAGACCGAGCTAGTCCCGAGTCGGGTCGGCCCACTAAACACCAATAGTAAAAAACTTCCTATTTATAAATAATATGTGACATATATATAAATGAAATTACATTGTGTTATGAATACATTCAATAGTATGGATGGTTTTAACCTTTAACAAAAATATGTAGGAATGCATCAAATTTCATTTCACGCTAAAAATTGAGATATAAGAAAATTGGATATGTATGATACTCAACATATAAAGCAAATGACGAATATGTACAAACATTATACCAGATATGTATGAATGAGATCATAGATATGTTCAATTATATATATAAGATTTATATTTTTGTAATGAAATGGAAATTAGGATCAAAATTCATTTAATAATAATACAATAATGATATATAAAAATCAAATATTAGATATATATGAATTTGATATAGAAATAAAGTTAGAAATATGCTTAAATCAAATAATTGATATGAAAATTTGGTATGAGATATTTGTATAAATTATGTAAGGTATGTGTACAAATAAAACTACAAAAATTATAATTGATAAGTACAAAACTATGCCTATATTATTTTATATACATATAATTTCATCCTTTGTACATATTATTTTTCACTTGTATGCATATGCATGCATGGAAAAACATAAGGAGTCCATCTACAAAAGAGTAAAAATATTAGGATAAAAAAATAATTTTAATCCCAAACCTTAAAACTAATTAGAACCGCCTTCTCAAGCCTCTGATTCTCCATTCTCTATTGTTGCCTCTACCTCTAGTTGCCATCGTCCTTCCTCTCTGCAGCCAGCCACTGTGCCACCCTTTGCTCTAGCATCTTACTTGCCTTCCTTTAATAGGTTTCCTCTCTTCCATCCTTTTCACTAGCTATGTAGCAACAGTTCAAGTGAAGAACAAATTAGTCAAAATTTAGATTCGAGTTGTGGGTTTATATAAGAAATTAGAGGATAAATTAGTATTGCTATTTAGACAATATAAAAACTAAATTGGTTATGATCTCCCATTAGAATTGGTCTAATGCATTATGTAGAATACAGTTTAGGAAAAATATCAAATTTTGCTCTTACTTTATAAAGTTTATGAATCAGCCCTTACTTGAGAGATTGTATGAAAATTATCGGATATAAGCTTAATGTTTTCTTTTTTAAGCCATCTCAGAAAACAAAGTCATTGTAAAGCCTTAATATTTATTTAATCGAGGAATTTAATTGGCGGTGTATGAATGAAAATAGAGAGAAATAAAATAAACATATAGCTCATCCAACTCAAAAAAATAGAATCGATGTAACCAATATAAAATAAGAAAAAATTACAAAAATTCCTTTACAGTTTGGTCTAATCTACACTTTGCTTCATATTTTTAAAAACCTATACTTTGCCCCTTGCTTCCTCTATAATGTCCTATAACTTTTAAAATCATAATTTAAATTATCTGATAATTATATTATAGTAATTTCAAGATTTTTTGTATTTTTTTCATTGCTAACCAATCTTTAAAAAATATTAATATGTATTTATAAAGAGAAAAATATATTTACAAAGAAGAAAAGTTAATAATTTAAGATGTTTATTAATTATAAAAAATATTAGACAGATCAAAATTATTGAAAAATGATTATTATATAATTTAAATACAATTTCAGAAGTTGTTATTAGATAATTTTAAAAAAATAGGGGTAAAGTGTAGGTTTTTAAAATAATAGGGACAAGTTATAGGTTAAGGCAAACCTAGGGGGTAATTGTAAGTTTCCTATATAATAAAAGCAGCAGAACCAGGCAGGTAGCAGTCGCACAGTGTTAACAAGACAGCGGCCGGAGGACGGTCATGTCCTAATTCCCGGCTTTTTTTTTTTTTTATTTTTTTAAAAAAGACTTGCCCTTTTCCTTCAACTAAGCGTAGAGTCGCCTTTGGAGCTCGGCGTAGCATCAGGTGGCGTGGCGTGGCGTGGCAAGCCAACAAAAAGCAGCCCAACCCCACACCCCCAGGTTTTTCTATTTTCTTGTTCACCCATCTCTTTTCTAATACTACTAGCATTTATGTTTTCTAATATTGTTTTTAGTTCAGCCTTTACTTTACGCACTACTTTTTTCCCTGTGTCCGTTCAATTTATTGCTCGATTTTATTTACCATTGTTAATGTTTATCTTATCATGTACCTAATCTTTTTTAGTTTTCTGGGAATTGAAATTTCATAAACCTATAGTTTCCATTGTTTCGAACAACCCAGAAACCAGCAGTCAGAGACATTATCACCACTGGAATTGTGAAAGAAAGAAAAAGAAAAACAAAAGAAATTGAAACAAGGTAGGAGTTGTTTGTCCCAGTCAATTGTTTGATTTTTTGTGCATCAAGAAACAACATTAGGAAAAACAGGAAAATAACATACCACAAGCGCACCTGTTTTTGATTTGGTCTTTTTGGGCTTCGATTTTTCTTCCTCATTAATCCTACAGATTTAACCTGATCCTCAACCCATTGGCGAGATTCTGCTTCTCCTCCCGATGAATTTGAAGATGTTGTTGATGATTCCTGTTTGACTTCTGGAAGGTGGGACTTGTTGGTAATTTCGGGTTTTGTGGGTAGCCTTTCTGGCCTAAATTTTTTCCGAACAAAGTCTTCCATCTGCTTCATGCAATCTGGTTTGTGCTTTTAGGGTTAGATCTGACCCATCGAGATTCACACCTTTCTTTCATCATTCGTTTATATCTTCAATTTTTGTTTTCGATTGGGAGAACCAATTTTTTCCTGTTGTTTTTCTCTTTTCCAATTTTGGTCATCCCGTTTCCTTGACTCAATGTTTGCCCTCACAATCTCCTGTAGTCGACGGAGTTTGACCAAGTTGCAGTGAAGTTAAATTACGGGGTCTGGATTAACAACATGTGAGCCCTGTTTTCTTTTGATTTTCACGTTATTCTTCTGAATGAATTTATTTTCATTGCTCTGTTTTACTTAGGGGTATCATTTGATGTACATTCTCCTAATTCCTTGTTTGTTTGTGATTGCTTATGATTGATTCACGATCAGAACTGGTTGAGTGGGGATTTCTGGAATCTTCCAGCTTAGGATCAGGTTCATCGATTGACCCTGGGATCATCTAATTTGATTTTGGGAGCAATTGATATTTGCAGGCTTTGTACTGGTTCTGCTGCCTTTGATGTGATCAGTTTGATTGCCAGCATAGGAAAGGACAAAAAGGAGTAAGAGAGGAACCTGGTGTCTCATGCAAACTTTTAACATTTAGTTCGATATGAGGATAATCTAATTTTCAAGAAATTCCTACCAACTAAAATTTGGAATTTTCATTTTCTCTACCGAAGTGCACTCAGATCACCAATTTCACTGTAACAGGAATGCAAAACCACATCTACATAATCTTGGTACCATGTATGTTTTGAGTAGGAAACATAGGCCCATACCCTTAAGATCATTTGATTTTCTGAAAGTAAAGGAGTTATATATGGGAAGCCTGCCTGTATAATGAGGCTTTCTGAGAAGTAAAGGACTGGCGAAGCCTCAACAAGATTTTGCTTGAATGGGGATGCCAAATGAGGAAAAGAGGAAAGATAGCGCACATTCATTATCCATTTTACATCATACTTTTATTGCTGGATTTTTCTTCAGACGTGATTGTCCATGAAATTCATGATGGCTAATCATCATAACTGATGCATACTGATATTAATCATATTTGTTTCTTGCCATTGCTCGCATAACTTATGAGTTGCTGTTCTTTAGCAAAATTTTATATATGAAGTAGGGAAGGAAAGTTGATCTTCATATCCATAACAAAGAAACTTTGTGTGTTTCTCATTTTAATGAAGCTGGTGCGCTATATTTTTTATTGATTTGTTTTTTTTTTCTTTTTATTCCTGTTCTCTTATGTTTATTTTTGCAGTAAACAGAGAATTGATCAGCAAACTGCATTCATTTGGCTTTCAAACTTCTGTCACGCCTGTGTTGGTATGCCATCTACGTTTTCACCTTTTCCCTTCTGAGTTTTTTGGCAAATTATACACAGTTCATATAATATGCTCTATATTTGTTTGCAGTATTAATGGGAACAGAGCTCATAAGGGTTTCTGTAAAAGAAGAGAGTGATGATATTCCATCAGTCCCGCCTGGTTTTGAGTCATATGCATCCTTTACCTTAAAGAGGGTACAAGACAGTGAACATGATGAGAACGGCAATATCACTTTCAGCCCAGCGACTTCAAGAACTTCTGAAGCTAGGTCAGTTCAGAAGGAAGAGAAGGAAACTGAGTCAGATGTGAATTATTCCACAAAGATTACAAGGTCACTGCGGAGAAGGCCGTGGATAAATTATGGGCAATATGATGATTGTTTTGAGGATGAGTCTGATTCTCCAAAGCATGAGCAAGTTAGTTTTGCTCTCTGTGTGTGTGCTCAACTGCATGTGCACATGTGTGTGCTCAACTGCATTTGCACATGCATGTATTGCATTACGAAATCTTTAGTATCTGAAACTTTTCTCAATAATAGAAGTGGACTTTACCCTGACCAATTGCTTCCTCTCTTTGATCTTGTTGGTTATTACTTGCCTTTTCCTTGATTTGCTGGTCATTAGTTGCCATTTGATCGTGCAGAATTATAAATTGTCTCCTAGCCTGCCAAAAGGAGTCATCCGTGGTTGTCCAGAGTGTGCTGATTGCCAGAAGGTGAGGCTTTAATTCATACATTTTGGCGTAATTTTTTTGTGCCTATCAAGTATACAGTCTGTCCTGCCTTGCAGTTGCTCCGTTCACAATTCACCTTTTTTTCTTTACTGTGCTATGGTTAATTAAAGTATGAACAAATAGCTATTGAAATTCTGTAGCATTGTGTTAGTGCATAGTCAATGTCAGCATCTAGTTTCAGCTGCAGCATTCAATAGGACTTTTGTGCATGTTACAAAAAATGTTTCCACGTAGTTACTTGATCCCCATGCCATGCCCCACCATAGCCTGGAAAAAAAAGCTGTTTATATGGTTTTTTTCCTCTCTCTCTCTCTCTCTCTTGATATGTTTTCCATTAGGTCTACTGGAGGAGATCTATGGGTCTCATATAGGACCTCTTATATTGCACACTTATCAGTGATGGTTGATAATTGGAACAGGTGACTGCGAGATGGAAGCCTGAAGATTCTCATAGGCCTGAGCTTGAGGATGCTCCTGTTTTCTACCCAACCGAAGAGGTCTTTGCTTTTTCTTGTAGTTTACCTTTTCAAGTTTTGGTATCCAAGTTACATGTGAGAGAAAATGAGAGCAATAATTGAAACAGTTAAAGATTTATAGCTCTTTTATTTTAATCATTATTTGTTATTTCTGTTATCAGGAGTTTGAAGATACTTTAAAATATATAGCTAGCATCAGACCAAAGGCTGAAGTATATGGAATTTGCCGGATCGTCCCTCCACCTTCTTGGAAACCTGTATGTCCTCTTAAAGACCAAAATATATGGGAAAAGTCTAAGTTTGCCACTCGGGTTCAAAGGGTTGACAAGCTCCAGAATCGAATTTCAATGAGAAAAATGTCAAAAATTCATAACAGTGTGAGAAAGAAAAGGAGAAAATGCGCAAAAATGACAGTAGATTTTGGGCCTGATGGTGGGAGTATCCCAGGGTCTGCTGATGCTGTATATTGCGAGGCTGAGAGGTTTGGATTTGAACCAGGACCAGAGTTCACCCTAAACAAATTCGAAAAATATGCAGATGATTTCAAAGCACAGTATTTTGCAAGGAATGATATTGTTTCAGACATCAGAGGCAAGATGTCCATTGTTCAAGAACACTGGGAGCCATCAACAGAGCAAATTGAGGGTGAATATTGGCGGATAGTGGAGAAAGCAACTGAGGAAATAGAGGTTAGATTTATGTTCTCTTAATAGGATTTTATTTCCATATCTTTGCCATATCAACATTTCCGTAGGAGGGAGTCTGCTTATCTTAGTGTTTCGTTATCCTACTCGATGGCAGGTGCTTTATGGAGCAGACCTAGAAACTGGTGTCTTTGGAAGTGGGTTTCCGAAGAAGTCCAATCCAGGTGGTTCTGCTTTAGATGAGAAGTACATAAAATCAGGCTGGAATTTGAATAACTTTCCTAGGCTCCCTGGATCTGTTCTCTCCTATGAGAGCAGTGATATATCTGGAGTCCTTGTTCCCTGGTTATACATAGGGATGTGCCTTTCTTCTTTTTGTTGGGTAAGACATTGCCTGTCAATTTCACTGCATGATTTGTGCTCTATTATTGTGCTATTGTTTGCAACAATTCTTCTTAAAGATCAGTTTCTCTTTGATAATAGCACCAGTGGTCCCATACAACCTCAGACTTGGTATATTTGCACTTCACTGTTTAAATTTTAAGTTTTGAACTTTAGTTATCATTTCTGTCATCATCTAATCAATTAACTTATTTGCTAATGCATTAAGCAAATTATTCTTTCTTATTGTTTATGTCAAGAAACATCTAAAAAGCTGCTGAATGGTAATCAGGGGAGTTTTGACTGTGAAGTTCAAGTTTCCAAATTTCAAACCATAAGCGTGAATCAACCAATGTTTCAGCAACCTTGACACAGGAACCGCTTCCTTTTCTGGGATCTGTTTTCACTTATTTGTGGCGAGTTCTTTTTCTACGTGATGACTAATAATGGTGGATTAAATCTAAAGCATTAAACCTGAAATTGATTGACATCAATGAATAAGGCTCATCCCAATTTAAGACCATAGGAAATCTCTTGAGCTAACCATGTGGGATCACATCGCTTAGCAGATACCTTTACAGTATTAGTTCAAAGTCACCTACTTTGAGTTTGAGATGATTTTGTAGTGCCAAACTGATGACTGATGGCTTACACATGCACATTCTAAGCTTATTCTGGAATTAAGAAGGCTCATGTTGCAGAGAAGTTGAAGCTTCTCACTGCAGTTGGACATGCAATATTTTTGAACAACTCTTTACAATCAAAAGGCTGGCCTGCTCTGATTCTGATGATTGTTGACTCCTTTTTTGTTTCTTCTTCCTGCATGTGAGATAGCATGTTGAAGATCACCACCTGTACTCTCTCAACTACATGCATTGGGGTGCTCCAAAATTTTGGTATGGAGTCCCGGGAAAGGATGCCCCCAAATTGGAGGAGGCTATGAGAAAGCATTTACCTGATCTCTTTGAAGAACAGCCTGATTTGCTCCATAAACTGGTGAGGAAGTTGTGTATGTAATGATTATGAGTGATATCCTAGCTGAATTTACTCAAACACAAAATTTTGGTTTTCTCTGCTGTTCTGATTTTTTCCGTTTACATTTTTTCTTGATAACTGATAATTACTTCCATTAGATTCTGGTTATCCATATGCTTATGAAAACACTGCATCAAACACAAAATTTTGGTTTTCTCTGCTGTTCTGATTTTTTCCGTTTACATATTTTCTTGATAACTGATAATTACTTCCATTAGATTCCGGTTATCCATATGCTTATGAAAACACTGCACAGAGACATTTTACATATGGTTGTTTCATAAGTTCAGTGTAATAGCTTATTTGACAAGTGCTTTTGTGCATTGAAATCAACTTCATGTCAAAATCACATTCATTCATGGTATGCATCTTTCAATAATTGGTTTATTGATTATAATATACTTAGTCAACCTGTAGAATGGCTTATCAAACAAGCTAGGCTTTCTTGTATATTTTCTACCTTAGCATCTGAGGGACTTGATACTTTGCTTGGGAGAGAAGGTAGTATGGGTTTCAAGGAGTCTTCATTGATCTTCATGCTTAGTTCAATTGGTGTGCTGTGCTTTGTTATGATGAGATTTTCTCTTATCTAGCACTTGAGGGTCATGTGTTTAACAAATAGAGGATGCTCTATGTAACACTTTTTATCTGTCTCATTAGCACTTGTGTTTGTCAGTTCTGAGGAGTTAATGCATTCTGATTATGTTTCCTAATCAATGAAACAGTATTAAATCTTGTTCTGCCATGCAGGTGACGCAGCTTTCCCCCTCTGTTCTCAAATCTGAAGGTGTGCCTGTCTATCGGTGTGTTCAGAAGGCTGGAGAATTTGTTTTGACCTTCCCTCGAGCATATCATGCAGGGTTCAATTGTGGCTTTAACTGTGCAGAGGCTGTAAATGTTGCTCCTGTTGATTGGTTGCCCCATGGACAGCATGCTATTGAATTATATCGTGAACAGGGACGAAAAACTTCTCTTTCCCATGATAAACTGTTGCTTGGGGCGGCTAGGGAAGCTGTCAGGGCACATTGGGAGCTGAATTTGTTGAGAAATAATACTTCTAGCAATTTAAGATGGAAAGATGTGTGTGGACAGGATGGAATTTTGGCCAAAACCCTCAAGGTAAACCTGACTCATCCCTTTTCCCCAGCTGCATGTTTATTTACTGGACACATATGTAATATGTTCTGAGTATGGATTTCCTTGATAAAATAGATGATCGCATGTATATATATATATGTGTGTGTGTGTGTGTGTGTGTTGCTCAGCTTTTGAAATACCAGGATTATGTCTAAACCAGTACATATGGCAAATAAATAGTTCCAATTATATTGATGTTTAACATGGTTTGGAACTAGTGGTATCAATTGATGTATAATTAGTTGCACAATGTTTGTGCTCTTTAGCATTGTTCTAAGTTTTTCTGACTGTATTATGATTTCTAGATACGTGTTGAGACGGAGCGTGTGAGAAGGGAGTTTCTTTGCAAATCTTCAAAGGCATTGAAGATGGAGAGCAGTTTTGATGCTACCAGCGAGAGGGAATGCAGTGTATGTTTCTTTGATTTGCACCTATCTGCAGCTGGTTGCCGTTGTTCCCCGGATAGATATGCGTGCCTGAATCATGCAAAGCAGTTCTGTTCATGTTCATGGGGTGCAAAGTTTTTTCTCTTTCGCTATGACATAGCTGAACTTAATATTCTTGTTGAGGCATTGGAGGGAAAACTAAGTGCAATATACAGGTGGGCAAGACTAGATCTTGGCCTAGCTCTTAGTTCTTACGTCTCAAAGGATAATAGTTTAGATGGTAGGTCATCTAATTCCATTGAAGGGATACATATGAATGAAGAAACATTAAGATCATCTTCAATTTCTTCTAGAGAACCACAAGGGGAACAATCTAAAGAAAAACTTTTGGTTTCAAATGGGAGTTGGACTACAGGGATCAGAAAGCCACTGGAAGCAGCTGTTGCTACAAAAGATTCAAATGCACCATCTGACTCTAATGTTGCTTATCCAGTGCTTGGGGTGGAAAATCACAATTCTAAATCGAACAAGGTAGAATATGCTTATTCTGCTTCTAGTTCAAGAGTCCCTGTTCGACTTTTTTCCCATGAACTTCTGTCAAATTCTTTGCAAGGGCAGGATAATCTTATTCTTCTTAGCGATGATGAAAATGATGAGCCAAAGGGCTCAGGTTCAGAAATAGTGAATGAACATTCTTCTAAAGAGCTTCTGGAAGAATTAAAGAAAGAACTGCATTCCAGTGATGAAGGCAATCAATGTGTTTCGAAAGATGATTCAAGCTTGACTGCAATAAATCAAAAGAATGATAATTTGTCATCAAAGATACAGAAGGATAGTTCATCGAATTTGGTTGAAGTGAATCTTGAGCATGGCCAAACCAGCACAACACAATCCACGTCTGATATGCTAAATGTTACACAAAATGTGAGTTCAAATGCTGGGAAGGTGAGTACTCATATGGGAAGTGCTGAAAATGATTGCGTGAAGCCACAGACACATGGCATTGACAGTAGGAAAACTGATGCTGAGGGTAGTCCTGAAAAGGTGACAGTGAATGCTTCTGTAAACTTGCTAGACAGTACAAGATCTAATATAGGGACTCCATCTTGCTCACAGAGCAATATGGATAGAAATTTTCGCCAAAAGGGTCCTCGCATTGCGAAGTTAGTGCGAAGGATCAGCTGCAATGTTGAGCCTTTGGAATATGGTGTTGTGCTTTCTGGGAAGGCTTGGTGCAGCAGCCAGGTTATTTTCCCTAAAGGTGACTTTTTGTGGATTCTCTATTGCTCCTCCATTTTAAGCTCTCCAATTGGCTCTCAAGACGGGTTAACTGTACTTATTTATTTCTATCATTGAATGCAGGGTTTAGGAGCAGGGTTAGATATATAAGTGTCCTAGACCCATCTAATATGGCATACTATGTCTCTGAAATTCTTCATGCTGGGAAGGACAGACCTCTTTTCATGGTTAGTGGAATCTTTCTGATGAGAGCCAAAACTGTTTTGCTTTGCATTTCAAAAACATCACTCCACTGCCTTTCGTTTGAGGATAAGGTTTCAAATTAATGATCAACGCTTCAGAAAATCAATTTGGTTTTTTTTTTTTTTTGTGGAAAATATCCTCTCGAAACTTCACTTTTTTAGAATACTGAAGAAACTAATGTTGGGAAGTGCAGGTTCATTTAGAGAATTGTCCAAGTGAAGTATTTATTCATGTATCAGCTGCCAGGAGCTGGGAAATGGTGAGGGAGAGAGTGAATCAAGAGATTGCTAAACAGCATAGACAAGGCCAGAAGAACCTTCCACCTTTGCAGCCTCCTGGGAGCCTTGATGGATTTGAAATGTTTGGTTTCTCCTCACCAGCAATTGTTCAGGTAAAGTTATCAACAATCAATCATACAGGTGATTTCATATATGGTATAGATAGAGAGAGATACTTCTTTCCACTGTATTCTTTTTCGATTCAATAATGCCTTGTGTTTTATGGGTTTGAATTATCTGGTGTGGACTGCATAATCTGAAGCTATGGTTTCCTCTGCAACACATGCCATAATTGATCATTCTTAACTTGACAGAAATGGTTCGCCTCCATGCAATCAGAACCTCTCAGACACAACCCCACCCACCCACCAACTTCCCTCCACCCAATGGCTGGTGAAAGTTATTAGTTTTCCTGTTATGGGATCTCTTTATAGTTGGAAGGGGTTGCCTTTTGGGGAATTGAGTTTCTGTAGAAGAGGCTTCTTTGCTTTCTTCTGATGTCCAAATGCTAGCTCACTTGTCGGAATGATCATTTCTTTTAATGGCTCAGTCGATGCTAGTCCATACCAATTCTCGACTTTTAAGTTGTTTTTTCATTTTCCATATTGCTACCTTAACAGGCTATAGAGGCACTGGATCGGAATCGAGTCTGTACTGAGTACTGGGAAGCTCGGCCTTACTCCCGGCCTCAAGTGCAAATCCCGCAAAATTTTCAACCTTTGAAGAACAGTGGGAACCTCAGTAAGAGTCCTGAAGAGGAGGCTGCAAAACGGATACCTGGCAGCAATCTACTGCTGCTAAGGAACCTATTCAAGAAGGCAAATCCAGAGGAGTTACACTCGCTCTGCAGCATCTTAGGTGAAAATAGCAAAACCATAGATTTTGGCGTAGTTAATCGTCTTCTTAACGAAGAGGTTCAGAGTCGCTCAAGATGATCTTATTATCTTTTTCGCGCCCTTAAGTATTTGGGATCAAGCATAGGTATTCTTTCAGTCCCTGTAAATACCCTTTGAGTACCCCACTCACTCACACACGTAGCAGCACATAATATGCCTCTTTCTTTATGCCAACTCCATTCTTTCAATCTGAAGAGAACTAGAGCCCTGATAAAAGTAGGCTCTTCTACTTTTGGATTTTTTTAACCTGGCCATCCGATCCATATGCTGTGGCGTAGAAACTGCGGGGATCCGTCTGCTGGTAAGTATTTGTAGTGAAACTGTTTCGTCTCGAGTCTCTCTACCCCATCCCCACATTCTCAAAAAAAGTTTTGACATTGATCTTAAAGCGTTGGTCTATTGGCACTTGGCAGTAGCGATAAAATGTTACCCCGATTGATTAGAGGCTCATATTTCGCGCTTGGTTGATCTATTATTAAACATCTTTTCTAATTAAATTGGGAACCAGTGGAGTTTGGCCAAATTATACATTTGGCACTTGAACTTACCCAAATCGCGCGAGTTAGTACGTAACTTAGTGCTTAGTAAATATAAGTTCTTGAACCCTAAAAAACTAAGCGAGTTAGTCCATTAGTTTAAACATGTTGATAGAAAAAATTGTAAGAGTTCTTTTAATCTCTTTTATTCTGGCGTAAAAAGTATTCTTAGTTTAAAGTTATTTAAATAAACTATCTCATTCATATAAAAATGAAAGTTTAGGTTGTAGGATTGGGTTTGAGTTAAAATCAGATTTTTACAACATGTCCCTAACCCTTACTTGGCCCTATTTTAGTCATAACCCAAACCAATCATAACTCAATTTATATTGGGTTAGAGCCACGATGACCTGAAATTTCCAAGAGACTAAAGGAAAGTTTGATCCCGCCCCATTTTTTGCTTACTAAATTAAATATATTTAAAAAAATCTTATAAATCCTCCATATCATAATTTTATTGCAGCTAAATAAATATGCATGACATCCATACTTTGTCATCAAATCAAGTACTATGTAAATATTTGTACTAAGATTTTTGTATAATTAATATTTTTCTTCGAAACTTATTAATTGTTAATTTGAAATTACACTTTTCAATCAACAGTTACTAAAAAGGGAGCATTAATAACAAGGGAGTCAAGTGTCTTTAAACCTTGAGAAGACCACCATTAAACATTGTGTGTCACACTTAAGTCAAGATGCCAAAAGAATGGAGTTACTAATGAATTGAATTAACATGAAAAATAATGAACTAAATGGAGCTAGTATAGAACAATAGAAAAAAAAATGAGGGGCATGCGATGTAATTTGTATACTTGCTCTGAAAACTCAACTCCTTGTGTTCATCCTCATTAACTCCAAATTCCATTTTAGCTACAAATTTTATTTTAATGATGGAGGAGATAGTTTATTTGAATGATTTTAAACTCAAAATGCTTTTTGTACAGACCAAAAGAAATAATGAGGGATATTATAATTTTTCCATCAACATTTATGAGATAATGGACTAACTTGCATAGATTTTTAAAATTCAGGGACTAATAGTCACTGAGTACTGAGTTGTGGACCAACTTGTGTGAGTTGAATGAGTTCAAGGGCTAAATGCATAGTTTGGCCGTGGAGTATCACTATGGCCCCTCGGTTTTGTTCTTTTTCTGCTTTGTTCCTTTTTAACTTGGGGGGGGGGGGGGGGGGGGGTAAAGAAGAATTGGTGAGGGTTGGGAGTTGAGGCTGGCCTTTCGCAGCCAATATCCACTAACCAAATTATTTGTGGGAATTGAGCCGAGACCAGCTAGTTTATAAATTAATTCTATGAGCATTAATGTAAGAAAAATGTAATGACTGTTGAGTTAAAAATGGGTAAATAATTACTTAATGTATAATAATGTTAAAATTTATGCAAAATAAACGGACCTTAAGAGCACGGAAGAAACCTTGAAGCAATTTATTAAGGGCTAGATGCATGGTTGATCCTTTAACTTCGCAAACTCACATGAGTTAATTTCTTTTTAACTTTAACTCATAATGACTTAGTTTTCAAATTGTGAAAAAGATTTTCTTATTGACTCTCAAAGTGTCACTAGATCCAAATATTCTTTTGAATGAACCAAAATTTCTCAACAGCTTGGAACCTTTTTCCCTGCATGCGTCAAGAGATGGTTGAGAGGTTTGTGTACTACAGTATCAGGCCAAATCTCAATGCCTACCTAATTGGGCCGTTGAGTCTTTCCACGGCAGTTACGGCAAAAAACGTCAATGTATGTTAGAAATGACGTTGCTTTTGCCTCTTTTAGGCGCCTTCATCGCCAATTCCTTCCTTAGGCACTACTGACCCATTGCAGTTGCTACTCTCATCATGGGTGAAATTCCTTCAAGCCCATCTCTAGTTTGCATCAATGTAAGGTGGGTCTCAGGAGTTTGATGAGGTCGTTAGGTAGGAAATGAGTTTTCCGATGATGATAGCAGTGATAAGGAGGGTGGAGATGCAAAATTGATCACACATATCACTCAAATTGATCATGAATTGATATCTAGATTCGGTTTCAAGATTTTGCAAGAGAGACTTCTTCAAGATTCATTAAGAGAAGAGGATGTTTTCATGCCAACTGTTCTAGGGAAGAGAGGCCAATGACAATGACGGAGAGGAAGTGAAGGTTCAGGTGTCAATAGGACAAAAAACTCAGGCCATCAACAATTCCATAGCATGATAAACTAACTCACAAAATCTTTTAAAGTTAAGGAATTAAGTCACGTGAAGTCAAACTTAAAGGACAAACTCATCTGAGTCTGTAAAGTTGAGGAGCTAAATCTGCATTTTGACCTTTGTTCAGTTGAGTCGAGTCGAGTCGAGTCCCGGTTCTCTTACAACCAAAAGAAGGGGCAAAAGAAAAAGGTGGTAATAGGAAGTGCGGTTTATCGGAGTGGGAACAGGAGGCGTTTATTGGAGAAAGGGAAAGCGTCTGGAATCGTTGGTTGAAAAGTCGTACTGGACGTGGATGTGGGTCTTGTGACCGTACGGGTTTAATTAGGAACTGAGTCGACTGGTTTGGGCGATGTCTGTGCATCTTTTCAGAAATAAGTGCAGATCGGGGAAAGGTCACGGATCTGATTGCGTAGCCACCTCCTCCTCCCCTTTCCTCTTGTCTTTTCACTGCACCTGACGGTCCTCTACTCTCACCCCCACTCCTTCCATCTCACCCCTTTCCATTGAATTATTTATTCACATTAATAGCCTAGTACGTACTATGTTCCTAGTCACAGTAGCACTAATTGGCTGGAGCTTTTTAGGTAGTCACTTCTTCCGTCTCAAAATTTTTATTTTATTTATTTTTAGTAATTAATTTAAAATTTTTTATTTTTAATATTTTAATATATAAATAAAAAAAATTTACATATAAATAATAAATCTACGATGAAACATTCATCATAGTTTATGTAATTTACTACCAGCAACAAACCCGCAACAATAGCAATAACAACAATGCTATGATGAAACATTCATGAGGTAAGGAAACGAAAGATTCAAGTGAAGTGACAGTGGAGAAATAATGAAGATGAATTTACTAAATATATGATGCTATGCATAATAATGCCAAAATTAAGACGACACTCAATTATCATTATTTCTTTGTATATCAAAATTAAAGTGTATGTAATTTAAGGTATATTTTTATTTTATTCTTAAAATTAAAATTAAAAAATTTAATGAGAGTTTATATGATAATTAAAAAATAAAAAATATTCTTTTTTTGTTTATGTAATGATAGTTTTAATAAAAATTAAAAAAAAAGATTTGTGATAAATGGATTATGTTAATTCATTGATATTAGTACCAATATGTCATGTGTCTGTCATTGTTATGATAAAGAGTGACAGGCGAGTCACAATTACCATATAACAATACATTAATCATAATTACGGGATGGGCTTCTTATATAAACTAGCTGCAATTGAATTTTTAAGACCCTCGTCAACAAATAACTCAAATGACCTGTCATTCCTACAAAGAGTCACAACTCATTATGGTAGAATGGGTACAAGAACCCTAGCTAATTACATTACATCTAATCTAACCGTGAAACATTGGGAACATGTTACAACCAGGCACTCAAATCAAGAGAAAGGGTACGAGAGTAGTAGTTTAAAAAAAAAAACTGGGAATAAATTTAGTATTCCTGGTAACAAAGGAGGAGGAGCAAATTAATTTGGGAAAGTTACAATTATTTCCTAAGGTTTACTATATCCTATTCTTTGTTTATTTACTTTTTAAAACTTATACTTTGCGTGTAGTTCTTTTATATTGTCCAATAACAACTTATGAAACTGCAATTTAAATAATATGATAACTATCTTCTAGTAATTTTGGTTTCTTAATATTTTTTTTATAATTAATAGATATTTTAAATTATTAATTTTTCCTCTCTATAAATACATTTTTCTTCTTATAAACGCATATAAGTATTTTTTAAACATCAGTTAGCTATGAAAAAAATATCAAAAATTTTAAAATTACTGGAATATGATTATCAAACAGTTTAATTTAAGATTTCAGAAGTTGTTATCGAACACTGTAAAAAAAGTAAAAGGTAAAGTGTAGATTTTTTAAAATAAATGGACAAAATATAAGTTAAATCAAACCATGAGGGGGTTTTTATAATTTACCCGATTAATTTCCCAAAGTAGGGGGGACCACAAATTCTTTTTCTTTTTTGATGCAACTCTAAATAGCAAAAGCAGGCGACTCCCAAAGATGGAAAACTACAAATAGCCCCTCACCCAGCCTCAGCTTAAGGCTCTGGTATTATTGCTAAAGAGCTTCCTTTTACTGCAAGTGCTACGCCTGCCTCCGTATGGAACGGTGTCCGCTAGGCTCACGTGGGCCAATCCCAATCCGTCCCCCGCCCCCCAACCAAAACAATGGAAATCGGGGTGTTGATTGGCTATTCCCGACACCGCTTCAGTCGGCCTCGTGAGACGGTGGGACCACATGGATGGAAGCGCACGTGTTTACTGCTCCTCGTTCGACTTCACCGCGGATTGCGGATTCATCTTGTACGTAACTCTATTATATGATATGAGACTAATACAGTACTACTCCCCCTCTCATCTCAGAATTTTTTATATCATTTTAATTTTTTTAACTTGAATTTAATTTAAATTTATTTATATTAATATTTTATTAAAAATATTTTAAAAAATATAGATTTAGAAACTTCAATATTTTATATTTTTTTTCAATGTATATATTTTTTAAATTTTTTAGCAAACATTAATGTAGGTAAATTTAAGTCAGAAAACTAAAATAGTGCTAAAAATTTAGGATGGAGGTAGTCTCAGTAACAAATCGTCCAGTGATCAAGGAGTTTTTATTCTCTAGCAACCTATTCTTTTTGCGGATATATGTTTGTGTTAATGCCTTAAAATCACGTCAGGTATAGCTGATTCATGAGCCATGTAACACCTATGTTTGACAAGTCACAGATTAGCTTTGTGGAGATGTCATGGCTAGGTTCTTGTGAAAGGTCGACAATTGCAACTAAAGTTCTACTAGCTCTTGCAGGCCCCTGCTCCCCATCCTACCACTACTCAACTAGATTTGTCCTCATCCGACCAAAGCATGGGCATCACAATAGTATCCCAACAAGGCTAGTATTATCCTCTTTTTTCATGACAAGGTCTACCTTCATTAGAGGAGCAATTTCTTTGTGCACAAGCTTGGAAACACGACGATTGAAACAATCTTGCCACCAAAGGTTTTTCTCTCATCCGAAAATTCACCTACATTTGATGGCCTAGTCACATCTATCTTTGTCTCTTGGGAGAGGAGCATGGGCCGGCAACAAGCGAGTCTAGGTTAGCAGATTAGGGTGAGATTAGCTTGAGTGGTAGAGGTCGTAATTTTACATGATTGGAGGCCAATATTCATTTAGGCAAAGAAGTGGATCAAGGTGTTTGACCCAATAATGTGTTAATGCAATCGCACAACCGTATATTCATCATTGTCAAATGATCTAGCATAAATATGCAACCATGCAATCATATATTTTGTCAAATTAATGATCTAAGCCTAAAATAAGTTCTAAAGTTAGAGTTTTATAAATAGAAAAATAGTTTTTTAAAACAACAAAATCACTAATACAACAATTTAGTTAACAAACAATAAAGATTCAATCCCGGTTGCTTTTTATATAGCAAAAAATTCACTATTTGTTTATGCATTGAATCACATTACAAGATATTGGAAATCAAGATAGAAAAATACATTCCATGAATGAACGTATATGTGAAAGCACCACAACCTTTTGACGTCTGTCTTTGAAACTTACACCTAATTTATTCTAACTTAAGTCAATTGACTTTAAAATAACTTATTTTTTTTTTTACGTCATTTTTACCCAAAACTAATTTTAATTAAATCCAACATTATGTAGCTGCAATAATTCATTGAAATACAATTTTTATAATCTTACTACATTTTTATAAATTTTTCTAGTTTAACGCCCAGTTCGTTTTAACTTAAGTCAATTTACAACTAAATGACTTATTTTTATTCTTACATCTTTTTTACCTAGAACTGTTTTAATTAAAAGCCAAAGTTATGTAGTTGCAATAATCCATTGAAAATATATTTTTTGTAATATTACTAATTTTTTTATGAATTTTTCTAATTTCAAGGCCTTTTAAAAAATAAAAATTCATAAAAAATTAACAATGTCATGAAAATATACTTTCAAATGGATTATTGAATCCATAAAACATTGAATTTCAAACAAAATTGGTTTTAGGTAAAAAAAAATATAAAAGTAAAAATAAGTCAGTTGACTTAAGTTAAAACGACTTAGCTCTAAGGCATTAAAAAGAAAAAATTCATAAAAATTTAACAATATCATGAAAATGTATTTTAAAATAGATTATTGTATCTACATAATATTGACTTTCAAATATTGGTTTCAAACAAAAAAGATGTAAAAGTAAAAAAAAAGTTAATTGACTTAACTTAAAATAAATTGACTCTTATATCCGTAAGTTACATAAATTTGGAGATTTTCCACGTATTCTAAACCCCTTGTTCAAAATCACTATAAATTTATACAACTTAGGAATCACTTTGCAGTGCGCTAATATTGTTTTTACAAAAAAGCAATTTGCAATAATATTCTGTCTTTTCCAATCCACAATGTAGATTTCTCCCTATATAAATGTGTCACTATTCAATTAGTTAGCAACAAATGGAAGAGTTTGGGAAGATCATTTGATCCCAAGTGTTAATCCTTCAGATCCCCAAACGGTTGGTACAGTAATTTAAAATTAGTGGAGCTGATTCTTTTTTATGGTTTCGGTTGGAATGTTCAACTTCTTTAAACTCAGTTTCAGGCAAGAATTGTTAGTCAGATTTTAAATTTGTTGTATCCAGCCTCTTATAAAGATAGTGATAAGGTCTACTGGAAAGGATCCTCAAGGGATTTAGTTTCTCCCAAGTCTAAATATTCCTTTAAAATCAGGTATTTAAATCTAGTGATGAGCAAGTCAAAATTTTTATTTAATTCTCTAAGAATTATAGTGGGAGCTCCTCTGAATCAACATTTTGCTTGCCATGAGAAAGATTTGGGGATTTCATATGTCATAAAAATTCAAGGTTTTTATGTGGAAATGTTTGTTAAATGCTCTTCCAACGAGTAACAATTTCGCGACTCTTGGAGGATTTCAATATTCCCTTTGTAAAATATGCAACTCCATCAAATAGACAGCATTACACATTTTTTGGGGTTGTCAAAGGTCAAAAGTTATTTGGGGCAACTTCTGCACCCCCCACTTTTAGATAATCTGGTTTCCATTGAAGATTGGTTGACTTCCTTTTTGTCTTCTATATCCACATGGCCTTATGACTGGATAGTTTTCCTAGTTTCTACACTTTGGATTATTTGGATTGGGAGGAATAAATATGTCTTTCGCAATGGCCCAATTGACCCCCAATCTCTGAGTTCCAAAATAGAAGATTTGATCTATTAGATTTTGTCTTCTAGAGACTACCTATCGGGTTAGAAATTTTTCTTTGCTTATCCGCCAGTTAATCTCTATCATAGTTGGGGAAGTAAGAGACTTATGGCTTTGGTTCAAAACCTAATTTTCTTTAAGGTGGATGGGGCGTAAAACCAATCTTCTGGTCTAGGAGCTGCTATATGGCTCTGGATTCAGATCCCACTCCACAATATCTAAATTCCAAATTTTGGTAGAATTGTTTGTCAACTTTAGAGGTAGAGCTTGAAGCAATTTAGGGAGCTATTAAAACTACTTTTTATTTTAAATTGACTTATATCATTATTCTGTCTGGCTGCTCTCAAGTGCTCAAGATTCTTTGCCATCATCAACAACTAAACTTGACTTTGGTAAGTCTAGCATCTGGGATTGTTGCAGAAATAGAGAAGTTTTATTATTTTTCATTAGTGATAGTTCCACAGAAGAGTGTTTATCTTGCACACACTCTAGCAACAGCTCATCTCCCTTAATCCTTTTCTTTTGTTTGTTTTTCAGTACTAAAAAAAAAAAAATGGCACATGAAAAATATCATATGAAACTAATGGCAAGATTTTTGGAGGTTGCTGTTATTGGTGTTTATGTTTATACTTTATTGGTATTTTTTTTTTATCAGCAAAAAAAAGTTTAATTAAAAGAAAAAAAAAGTTATAAATATCTTCTTAGAAACAAAATATGATGAACTAAGTACCAAGGACCCAAAAGCCAGCAAGAAGAAGCAAAACCCTAGAAAAGAAAGCCCAAAAGAAGTTAAAAAAATGTAGAACAACCTAAACAATCCAATGTAGCAGAATAGCTGATGCATACAAAAAAAAAACCCTAAAAATGAAAAGGATTTTAGATGTATAGTATCAATTATAGTTACAGTGAGTTAGGTGTTAATCCCACAGAAGATTATATGATAAAGAATTCTATCAAATACCAAAGTACAGTGGCCTCATCTTAAGTTAGGGTAAACAAATAATAGAAATAAAAAATAAAAAGTTAAACTGCCAAAATTGTGGATCACCCAATCACCAAACCAAATAAACATAGCAATTATCCTAAACACATATTTATAAGGTTTCTGAGGAGTGCTATCCAAATGGGTTACTACATAAATATAACTTTGACACAAGTTTATATCCAATCCAAATCATACTTCATGATAGTTGTAGGCCGGAAAACTCTAAAGTATCAATTCTCCTCTCCTGAGGCAAGGCCGGTTAGCTCTTTAGAATTCTGTTAGATATCCCGATTGTATCTGGTTGTCCTAGGAACCTTTAAACTTAAGTGCTCCTTTAAGGCCTTGTAAAAATGATAATTCTCCCGAATCTACCATTACCCACGCTCTATTAGCCTTATTCCAACCTAGGAAAGCTTTCCCGAGTGATTTCCCGAGTCTAGAAAGTTATTCAACACAAGTGGTCACCAAATGAAGAAAAAATTCAAACACAAACTAAGAGAGCCAACAAATCATGGAAATAATCAATGGGTTATGTATTAACATGCATCAAATTATCCTAAATAGTTCATAACAACCATTGAAACAACAAAATAAAAAGAGAATTTAGGGTTAGAAGAACCAAATCAAAGAAGAAATCCATGTTATAGAAGAGCTCTTATTCTAATCCAAGCAAGAATCTCTATCAAATCGACCACTTGGCTCCTTAATCCATGAAAACCTAAAAAAAAAAAAACTAGCCTAAAAACTTGTTTGGAGGGTTTGTAATCAAGGGAGATCCATTCATATAGCTGTTGGCTGAAAGATTTTATAAACAGAGCAAGTTTTGGAGCCCTGGCGTTGCTCCTGGTACTATGTCGCCAAGACTCAACAACATCAACACCATTCAATATTTTGACCAAAACTTGTGCAAAGGTATCCGATTGAGATGATTCAATAGCCCATGCGAAACTAAGAAGAAGGGCGACAACTTGTATTCTTTCACCTAATCTTGAATCTACCAAGAAAAGTTCAGAAAATGGCTTGTAACTTAGTCCTCTTCTACCCCAATCACCTTTGCTTGTAATGATAAACATATCATGGACTTAACAAGCCCCCAAACTTATTACTTTGCTTGTCTTGAGCAAAGAAAAAAAATAATGAATAACTAATAATACAAAGAATGGACAAATGAATGAAACAAACCTAACCTAGCCTATCATACAAGTTCATATAAACATGCAACTTATGCTAACAACACAAACATACATAATAAACAATGAAGAATAATGGTCTAACCTAAACTAGCTTTGCATCTAATTATAAAAGTTATTTGCATTGGTAATAGTGGATGTCAAGCTTCAAGAATTAAAACAATTCAATGATCATAGTGATTCTTCCATATTTCTGGTCCGGACTTTCGACTCAATCAATTTCTTGCTAATTTCATAGTATCCGACATGAAAGTGTATGCTCAAGCAAATCTACCTAGACTAGTGTTAATCAAAATCAATAATAATAAATAGACTACTTCATATTAAGATTAGCATCAAGTACTCTAACTCTAAAATTAGTTTTTTATATGACTTGATAAGTGAGAAAAAACTTAACAAGTAGAGTCTTCTTCACATTCAGCACTTTCCTCAATTCAATTTTTTTTTCTTCTTGTTTCTTTCTTTTTCTTTTTTTTTTTTCTTTCTTTTTTTCTTGTTTCTTTTTGCATAGATTCTTCAATTATTGCTCGTCTTTGAGTTGTTGCTTGCTGTTTTATGTGAAAGTCAACTCTTATCTTAGGAAAAGCCTTTTGGTTACTAAGCAAGTAAATACTCAAAGTGCTTGGCATACTCATATTTCAAGTTACCGTTTTATGTGAATATTAACTCTTGCCTTAGGAGAAGGCTCTTAGTTACTAAGTGAGTTGAAACATTGGAATAGAGAAGAAAAAAAATTAATCTCTTAAGCACATTATTTAATTTATCAAGGCCTCAAGTAACTCTACAAGGTAAGTATCAACACTTATTTTAAGTGATAATCAAACAAATACTAAAGAAGGCAAAGCTCTATAATCCAAGGATTAACGAACACTTCATTTGAATCAACCACTAAGCTAAGCATAATGGTAAAGTGTAGAATATATATTGAAAGAAATATGAACTTAACAAGACCTCAAATTGGATAAATCATCCAAGATAAAAAAAATATATGCAAGAATCACAACAATCAAAGCACAGTAATACATATCATCTTCCTTCATTAGCTTGAACTTAAACATGATAAATGCAATCTCAAATGAATAAAGAATGAATAAGTTAACCATTTATATACAACTATATATAAACAATGAAAAAAAGAATAAAGAAAATGAAAACATGGAAGGAAAATAAAAAAAAATTACAAAACTATCCAAAATTTAACTCACCTCTAAAATGTAGCTAAACATAATTACCTAAAACTTAAGCAAACAATGTTGGTATCTTTGAATTAGTCAATTTAGGTATTTAGTTACCGCAAATAATGCTCAGTTGTTGAGCTATCTATGATCTTTCTGTTAGTAGAATATCTGCTCCTTGATTCTTGCATGAGATCATGCAAAAGTTTGTTTTTAACGTTCAAATTCTGTAAGACTATAAAAGGCCATAGTTCTTCACTTAATAAAGTATTGATTGCAGGCAACTCTTGAGCCAATTTACTATACTAGCTTTACAAACAATACAAAGCAAAACAAAATCAGATATCCTAAAAAAATCTTCAAGTAAGATTTCCTCCCTTAAACCTAAAATAAACATTGTCTTTAATGTTTACAAACAAAAAAAAGAAAAAATAATCTTACCTAGAAGGGCAGGTGGTCTTGCCTCTGACTACTTCTCCAAACTTATAGTAATGGTGGTAGAATGGTGATGGAAGTGATAAGTAACTCTATGAACTCCAATGCAGAAGAATGATGGTGGGTAAAATGCCTCTTCAAAGACTCTTACATAGATTTTAGCCTAGAAGGAAAATCAAGGGAAAAAAAATATTCAAGGTATAAGCAAATTCTCGAAAACTCAGTTCATACTAATCCACTAAGAACTTATGCAACATTAAGCCAAACACATATCTCCAACCATTCAAATTCAATAAACAAAGCATAAGGATACCATAAAGATAAATGATGATATTCTTCATATCCAAATGCTAGTCCAACCTAAGGCAATCACACAACATCATTTACCTTTCTAAAATCCATAACATCAAGCCATGCATATCCATACAAATTGAGAAATCAAAACCAAGATAACTCTTTTAGCATAGAAGGTACATCCATCCATCAAGCAAGAATCCATCTCAACACTCCATAAAAATCTAAAATAAAATTCAAGCTAAGACATCTCAAAGCAAGAATTTGATGAAAATTCTATGAACTATGAATTAAAACACTTACAAAGATGGTTTTCAAAGAGAAGAGCAAAAACTTGATGCATGTAGTGCAAAGAAATAAAGTTTTGGTTAGTTGAAAAGAAAGCAAGTTGTGTGTGTAGCTTGGAACTTAAAGTAAATTTTCTTAAAATTTGCCTGAAAATAGAGGACTTATTCCTTACTTGTATTGCAATTTAAGAAAGTAGTCAAGAAATCTAGCTAAAACTACTAAAAGAAAAGAAAAAAAAAAAGAATATATACAAGCACCAAGCATAACTCTAGTCTAAAGTAAGATCACAACAATGATATTGATGGAATTTTTTGATAATGGAGCCAAAAACTTTGTCACGAGAAAAAAGTTTATAAAAAACTTTTTCAACCTTAACTTCAATTTTATTTGCGATCTCACACGGAAGTGTACAGTATCAATTGTTGTTATAATGAGTTAGGTGTTGATTCCACAAAAAATTGTATGATAAAAAATTCTATTAAATAATAAAGTACGGTGACCTCATCTTAAGCTAAAACAAACCAATGATGGAAATAGAATTTCAAGGGCGGTGTATGACATAAATCCAGCTCATGCAAGAGTTATTCTTAGCTCTTACAATATTTATCTAAAATGGTAACTCTAAATCCTTTAATAATAACCCCTCCAATAGAATTTTTGTTTTACCATAACTTTTAGCTATATATAATAAATTAATAATCAATGGCGTGACTTTTCGGAATTGGCCCCAGAATTCCCCACCAAGGCCGGACGCGCGTATAAGCCAACGCATGAGCTGATTTTTTTTTGTTTTTCCGTCCGTTTTTAGAAAAACAAGTGCATGACTTTTATTGTATACAGACAGAAGCGTAGCACGGAGAAAGCGACCTTTACCACCGATATTGGACAAATACACATATACGTCCACTATCGAAGCATGAAATGTTTTCAACTTTAATGTAGATCATATGTATAAAGGTAGTCCTACAAGCATAAATCATTATTAAGAGTAAATTCAGTTTAATTTAAATTTAATTATTTTATTGTAGTATATAATTTTTATATATAATGATTACCTGATTAAATTTTCATTTATCGAAATTTCATACTTTGAAGTCAAAAAAGTAATTTTGAAATTCTTTATAAAAAAAATTTTTTATTAATGTTTTTACGTTTGATAAATTTGAAGATCAATAAAAATACATCATTTTTAAAAAAAATCAATTTAATTTTTAAATTATATCAAGTGTAAAATTCATTAAATTAATAATACACAATAATACATTATATATAATTTAAAATAAATTGACTCTAAGTTTAGCAATTACATTGCTGTAGGATCAATTGTTTGGTTGACCAAGGTTTACATAGCCATTTTGAATTCTCGCAATTTTTTATCGAATTATTACTAATTAGTCTTTTTAAACGAAATATTCAATCTTTGAGAATGTTTTATACTTGCAAAAATTATTATGAATTCATTTCGAATAACCAATATTTAAGATTTCCAATTGTAAAGTTCGAGATTCATTGTCCACACACATGCACTTGGGTCATTTCCTTTCCAATCCAGAACAAAAGACTTCCGAGTTCCGACCTTAGCATATCAAATCAAATTTAAAGTCCTGAAAAACATGTTCAGTATACTAAACAAAATTTGAAGACCGTTAAAACACTCATAACAATTTTTATATATTAAAACCAAAGAGATTGCACTTCAATTTCTCCAAGGAAGAGAACAGGAGAGGGTAACGAAGAGACTAGAGACTGCTACTGCTACTAGCATTGAAGTTTACATTCAATCCGTTTACTTAATACAAAATAATTTATTTTTATTTTTATGTTTTTTTTAAACTGAAATCAATTTTTTTGAAAGTCAATATTGTGTTGATGTAATTAAGAATTCATTTAAAATATAATTTTCATAATTTTATTAAAATTTTTATAAATTTTTCTTTTTTAATATAAAAAAAAATTCATAAAAATTTAACAATATCATGATAATTTATTTTTAGATGAATTATTACATCCAATTAATATTGACTTAAATGAAGTTGATTTCAGGTAAAAAGGATGTAAATATAATAAAAATAATTTGGGTTAACTTGACTTACTTTAAAACTAATTTGCTTAATTTTTTTCTAAAAAATATTAAATTAATTCATGTGGAAGTTATATTCAACTGATATAAAATAATTACCGAGTGCTTGCATTACTTTGATTATAAATGAATTAATTTAAAAAATATAAAATATAATCATACTCTTGCATACACCCTAGGTTTTTTTTTTTAAATTACACTTACTTTCAAGAATTCAAAATCTACTCTTACTCCCTAATAAATAAAGTCTATGTGTTATTAGATGTAGATTAAACCATACGTAATTTTCCTGTTGCACCTTAAGGAAACGACACTACAACAGAAACATAAAAAAGCAACTAAAGTCATTTTTTAATTCAGTCGCAAATTAGTTACCTTTATGTGGGCTCACAAAAATTGTGATTGATTTGTGACCAAAGCACTTCAGTCATTTTTTTAGTCACTTTTCAGTTATAAATTGGAAAAGAAAATTAAAAATCAGTCATTATTTAGTCACCACGTGGTACTCATTAAACATACACAATTAGATTAAAAATTTTAAAATCAATAACTTTTCAATCTCAATTATAGAACAAAAACTTATCTGCTTCCTTTCCTTTGCCATTTTGGTCATCATTTTCTTCTTTTTGCTTCTACTTTGCCACGTGTAGCCACCTCATTTGTACCAAATTTTTTTTCTTTTCTCTAATTCCAGTCAACTTCTCTACTCTCAACATTCGATTCCAGTCAACTTCTCCTCTTCAATTTCTGTAAGTACTTTCCTCATATGCATCATCTTCTGTTTTTTTTTATTCTCTTCAATGTTCTCCCCAAGCACATTTTGTTCAAAATTTTCTCTATTGAATTGTTGTTGAAGATTGATGTTATGGTTGTATTTTTATATTCTTGTTAATTCAGATTTTATGTAATTTTATTAATCCAAATTTTAGGAATTTTATGTAGTTTTAGGATTGTTAATTCAGATTTTATGTAATTTATGCAATTTTAGGGGCATGTTAGTAATTGGCTGTAATTTTATTAATTTTATGTCATATTAGTAATTTTAGTAATTGGCTGTAATTTTGGTTATCTTTTGTTTTTAATTTTAGTAATTTTAAATAAATTCAGTAGTTTTATGAAATTTTAGCAATTTTCTACAATTTATGTAAATTGAGGATTTTTTATTAAAATATCATTTGGGAAATAGCTAGGGATGTAAGTAAATAACCTTAACTCGATATTTGACCCAAATATTGGGTTAGGGTCAGGTTAGGAAGTGAGAAATGCACATTTTGGTTGACCCAAACCCGACCCGATATAAAGTGCAAAAAAAAAAAAAAACAGATTGGTTCGGGTCCCATTCGAGTAACCTGAAATGACCCAAAATTATATAAACTTACTTAGTCACCAGCACAAGCCCAACCCAGCCCATAAAAGCTAACCCTAAACCACTCACTCGCAAAATCCTCACACTCAAAAGCCAACACACATAGGAGCCAGCCCTCCTCCTCCCTCCATCGCACGAGCTCCACCTCACCTTGCCTCACATGACCACCTCTTCTCTCATCTCCCGTCGACCCGTCTCACCTTACCTCGCCTTGCTTGCCTGTCATCGTCGATCTCCTCCTTTGGGACGCCTTGCCTTGCCTTGGCCAACACCACCTATCACCTTGCTTGCCTCATCATTGATCTCCTCCTCCTAGATGCCTTGCCTTACCTTGGCAACCATCATGCTATCGCCTTGCTCGGCCCGCCGTCAATCTCCTTCTTTCATATGCCTTGTCTTGCCTGACCTTGGACGCTGTTGCTTATTGCCATGCTCGCCTCACCGTCGATCTCCTACTCCCAGACATGTGTGCCTCACCTTGCTCACAGTCTGCCACTAGCCACCACATTACAAATGGGTTGTTCAAGTTAACCCAAATCCAACCCTAAAAATTCAATTTAGGGTAAGTTCAAGTTGACAATTTTGGATTATGAAAAGCCCATTTTTTTCGGGTTTTGGCCCGAACTCAACCTAAAACATGAAACATTCACCCCTAAAAAATAGTGATTGAAGAATTCAATTATTAATTTGCGACTGACATTTTAGTCATTTTTTCCCAAATGTACCCCACAAAAAAGAATTGACACATTTAGTCGCTTTTGATTAGCGACTAGGATTCTTGCAAATGAATATTGTAATGGTTATTCAATTGTGTTTTGCAACTATTTGTTACTAAACCTTCGGTCGCTTTGTTGTAATGTGAATTAGGGAGAAAAACAAGAAAACAAGAAGTACCACTACCCACCAAAGGTAGCAGTACTCACTGAACAAATTAAGAGAATTAATCTTTGTCCCATTCGTAACGATATTCATCTAAGCATTTTCCTATCTTGGAAATTCCAGTCTGGAATTTGATTCTGATATGTAGCAAATGGAGTAGCTATTTCTATTGAAACATGCAAACAGATTAACTATCCTCGGATTTAATTGCTAATTAAAATGACCAAATAATTAATAATACAAAATATTAATGCAGCTTCAATTAGCTAGCACTTACACACACACCACAGAAAAGCAGACGAATTTGGACTTGCAGTATCAGCCAGCTAAATCATAAACCATGATCAAAAGTTTGTCTGCCTAAGTGGATTAGTGGACAGGCTCAATTATGTACCTTACAATTCGATTTGTTCCGTTGGATCATACTTAATTAATTAATAGCTAGTATATATATACTTTATAACATGGCTATTACTTTAATTAATTAGCTGTCACCAACTTAATTTACAAAAAAGTGAATCTAGGTTTTTGTCTTTTAGGCTAATAATAGATCTGTTTTACTTGCTCAGCCCCCATCTGTCGTTTTCGAGATGTCCGAAAATGATTAACTATTTTCTTAAATCTGGAGTAATTTGTTATTAGAGTTCTGTTTGGTCATTAAAAAAACTGATGTATGGCAGACAGGTAATGATTGTTTTTTCATATAGTAAAACTTGAAAAAAATTCTAAAAAGTAAAAAACAAAAATTGTCTCGACTTGTGTCAAAAAGTAATTAGGTCAAAGAAATGAGGAGGGAAGGAGTAATTAATTTAGTCGAACTTAACCATATATAATCACGTAACTAACATTTCCACACCAGACCATTTCTATTCTATAGGCTCGTGGCCACCACGTCATCTGGCTATCAATAGTAAAATTAATTCTAATTAATTCATTTTAATTTAAGTCAATTAATTTATTTTAATTTTTAAATTTTTTTCTTAAATTAATTTTATTTAAAAGTCAACATTATATAAATACAATTATCAATTTAAAAGTAAATTTTCATAATTCAATTAATTTTTTTAATTTTCATAATTTAATTAAATTTTTTAAAAATTTCTTTTTAATGCCTAAACTAAAAAAATTTATAAAAAATTTCATGAAATTAAAAAAATCATATTTTTAATGAATTATTACAACTACATAACATTAACTTTTAATTAAAAATTAGTTCCAAGTAAAAAAATATAAAAATAAAAATAAGTCATTTTAAAATCAATCAACTTAAATTAAAATAAACTGAATATAAATTAATTATACAGTTTAATTACAAGTTAGTTGATCATATTACTCGGCGCTACATTGGCCTTGCAGTTGGCTGGACACTATCAAGAAGCATTAAATTTTCCCGTTCTACGTTGTTTCTAAATCTCCCTTGGAATTCTATTTGCATAATGGAGTGGTATTTGGTAACAGATATAAACTAGTAGTTCTGGGAATTAATTAAGTAGTTAATTTTCGGCATTGTACATTCTTAAAAACAACTAACCTAAATTGAACCAGCGAAGAGAAAGAACGACCACCATCAAAACAACTCTAAATGTACACATGAACTAATCGCATAATTTACACGTTCAAATATTATGTTTAGAGAACTTCAATATATATTAGATGATCATCATCCAGTGTAACCAAGAAAAATATAAAATGTAGCTATCATGATCTCAATTTAGATTCTAATTAACTTGTTAGTTAAGTATATATATGCGTTCAATTAACACGCACATCAAAGCTTCAAAAATTCTCCGATTTGGTTGAACAGATCCCACTTAACTTATTAGTTAAGTACGACCCCACACACATTGCTAATATATATATATATATATATATATATATATATATATATATATATATATATATATATATATATATATATATATTAGCAATGTCTCTCTCTCTCTCTCTGATCACACATACATGCAACAGAAACAAAAACAAAACTTTTTTATATGTATAGTAAGTATACTAATGTAGCCATTCCATAACTGAGAATAGTAATAGGAAAAAAGGAAAAAGAGAATGGACAACCAGTATTAATTTCACCATATATACGCATGTATAGTATGTAGGTACAAGTGAAGGTGCCAAGAGGTTTAGCCAAAAGAGAATAATATTGAAAACAGAAAGAAAAAGGAAAGAGAGCTGGCAGGCAGAGGAAGAAATTAGGCGAGTAGCGGCAATTAGCTAGGAGTGGTGGATTGTAAGAGCATTTCCGATAGCTTTTCTATAGTTTTTCTATAATTTATTTAAAATAAAAAAATTAAAATTAAAATATCCATAATTTTTTTACCTCAACTCCAACAATTTCTTTATTTTTTAATATTTACATTTATTTTACAACAATTAAATATTACACATTTAAAGTAATTTTAAATTAATGACTAGCTTAATTATTACAATAATTAAATATATTTAAAATAAATTCAAAAAAAATTATTTATGGAAAACTCAAAACATTCTATAGTTTATTCTCTCTTGTTTATGCATGAGTAGGCACTAATTTGTTACTACCTTCCTTTCTAATCATAGTTATTACCTCTTGTTAGCTAGTAAAATTAATAAACACAAACATAACTGTACTAAACAAACAATAAGCAATAAATATGAAAAAATTATTTATTTTCCATTTCTCAAAATTTATTTTTAGCATTTCTATAAATATAGGAAATGAAATTTTCTCTCGTCTTATTCTATATTTAAAAGAATGAGATTGTAAAGCTATTAGAATGAAAAGGATCTCATATTTAAAAAAATAGAGAAAATCTATAAAATGAAAAAAATTGTTGGATATGCTCTAATAACTATATATAAGAAAGATATATAGCAAAAGAATGAGCGCATGTATTTACTCATCTATAGCATGAATTAGCAACAATCAGACTCATATATCGATCATTCCTCCTCAAATTAAAGATATAAATATATCAACTTAATTCCCAGATGATCAGAAATTGAGAGAGATACAATGTACCAATTCCGTTCAATGATCACAAATCAACTTCCTTCATCATATTAAAACACCTATGCTACCCACACACACACACACACACTATTCAAGCTCAACTCAAAGGCAAGCTTCGCATGATCACTTTTTAATTGCTCCACGAATTGAAGCAACCTAGCTAGCTACCTAATTTTCTTTTACCAAAATCATCATTTCAATTCAACCTGTCCAATTAACACTTAATAATAATAATAATAATAATAATTCAATTGCTTTAAACTTAATGATTAATGTGTCTGTCTGTCTGTCTCCACAACTTCCTACGGTTAAAGAAAACTAAAGACGAGATATTCAAATCAGAGAGCGAGCGAGATGAGCCGTAATGGAAATGGATCCATTTTATGTACAGATACAGTAGCTAGTAACATCCTAGCTAGCTATATACTACAACACATCACAACTTCAGAAAAACCAAACACAGATTAATTTACTAATTACTGAACATATATATATATATATATAGTTAACTGATCTTTGCCTAATTAATTTCTCTCTCTAGTTTATTATATTCTCTTGTTCACTTACTCATGCTCTGGTTTGATTTCCTTATAGCAGTAACCACAATGATATGGAGTACTATAACTCACTCACTTGCATTTGCACCCGCAGCAACATCCATGGTGCCCAAAGCAGCCCCCGCCTTCTGCTTGGGCCGCTTCCGCTTCTTGTCATAGCTCACTCCTCTTGCCTTGGCCTGAAAATCCCTCACCTCCCTCAGATACAACCTCACTGCCCTCGCCCCGAACGGGTTCGTCTCCGGCCGCCCTCCATGCTCATCGTGCGCCGCCCGGAGCCTCCCGATGAGGGCGTCCAAGCTGCCCCAAGCCTGGCGGAGCGGGCAGGGGCAGGGGGCCGGAGGGTTGGGCAGCCCGAAGAAAGGGCAGCTCTGGTTGTGGACCTTGGTCTTCCCAAACTGGTCCAGGTACTGCAGGAACTCCAGCACGTGGGCCCCGTTGCACATGGCCAGCGACAGCGGTGGCCGGTGGTTCCTCAAGTACTGGCAGAAGGTGTTCCAGTCGCGCCGCTTCTGGTTCTCGTATCGGCTCGGGGGCGCCTGCGAGGCCGACGACGACAGGTTGCTGCCGCCCGTCATGGCCATGGGGTAGTTGGTGTGGTTATTGAGAGGCGAAATCAAGTCCATGACCGATCGATCGAATCTACCTATGAATTGGGCTGGTACTAATAATCAGAAACTAGCTAGGGTTTTGAATAGCTAGGGTTCTGATACTTGGCAAGGGACGAGAGATGATGAGAAAGAGGGAAGAATATGCTACAGAGAATCAAGAGAGCTTTATATTATATGATCTGTTGCTGTAGGAACAGGAGAAGGAAGACAGCACAAGTTAATTAAGAAATTGCATGGCTGCAAATCGATGGGATGACGATAAATTAGTATTCACAAAAGCAGGATCGGAGTGGTGAGAATATCCTTAAATTAGCTAGGGGTAGTGAAGAACTAACTGGTCTGGAAGTGGTGGATTGGCAGTGAAAATGAAGGAATATAGAGCTTACTAGTTATAGGGAGGGTAGAGAGAGAAAAGGCAGCTGCGAGCTAGCTAGGAGCTAGCGCATTAGCTAGCTGCGTTTGAGGAGAATAGCTAGACTAGAGAGCAAGAGAAGCGGGGGAGGAGTAAATGAAAGGAAGGAGAGGCAGGGTGATGGCTAGTGGCTTGGGCCTGGGGTGCTTTAAACTAAAGGCTTAAATGAGCCAATCATCCCTCAACTTTGATGAATCGGGCGAGGTGATTCCTAAAGTGTGAGTTAGTTTCTCAACTTTGTAAAATTGGGCAAATTCATCCAAATTGGATGGAAGCATGGAGCTATGTTGAGCTAATCAAGCCACATCAGCCCATTTTACTCCATATCATCCCATCTCGTCTCTCTCATCTATTTCGGTGAGGTTACAAGGTGGAGCTCGCTCTCTCAACTACTTCTTCTCATAGCCGTCTTGTCTATTTGTCTTCAATCGACCCCAATCAACTCATCATCTATTCGTTTCTAATTGACTCCGATCGACTTCAATCGACTCATCGTCTATTCGTTGCCAGTCTGACTCCAATCGTCTTTAATCGATTCTAAATCAACTTCAAATCACCTCCAATCAACTCATTGCTTCCGCTCAAATCATCGTCTCCAATTGACTCATCACCTTCAATGGACTCACCGCCACCATCGACTCTTCGCCACAAATTTCTTCTCCAAGTCCCACCTCAACAACGCCGATGAACCGATTTTAGATCTGTTCAGCCTATCCAGTCATCCACATCATCCCCTCCTTAACAACGTCACGTGCACATGATAGCTCGGCCTGCTGAAGGGACTAAGTCGCATAGCCAATCAAACTTTCAGGACTAAGTTGCATTGTTCATCAAACTTTGGGGAGTAAGTCATGATGAGTCACACTTTAGGGACCAACTCATCTGATTCATCAAAGTTGAGGGACAATTGATGCATTTAGGCCTAAACTAAAACTAAAAGAGCTAGCCAGGAGGCCGGGATTGGGGGTGGAATCAGTCAGATCAGGTGGTGGCCTGGTCAGATCTCCTTTCCAGCAAAAGGGCAAGCAAACTGGAAGTGAAGCAGCTAGTTAGCCAGCTGTGGACTGAGACAGGGAAAGAGTTGTAATTAGATGCTGTGCGGGACATA